>JAOUQZ010000033.1:4258191-4276877 GCA_028564935.1 Neosilurus hyrtlii | reverse complement strand
GTGTGTGTGTGTGTGTGTGTGTGTGTGTGTGTGTGTGTGTGTGTGTGTGTGTGTGTGTGTGTGTGTGTGTGGTCAGTCTGGTGGTTAATGTCATGCAGAGAGACTCCATCCCTTCTGAAGTGGACTATGAGACCAGACAGGGTGTCTACTCCATCTGCCTGCAGCTTGCGAGGTATGTTTTTCTGTCCTTTTCTATCTGTTTTTCTCCTCCACTCAAGTCTACCTCAAGGAAGCTTAACTGACATGAGTAATGACAACAGTCTCCATACCTGTCTTCTTCTGCAGGTTCTTACTGGTAGGACAAACCATGCCAAGCATCCTGGACGATGAGCTGAGTAAAGAGGGCGTGGACACTCTGTCCTCCCGGCCGTTCCGTAACACGAGCAGGCAGAGCGGACGCCAGCTCTCGCTCTGTGGGACACCAGAGAAATCCTCCTACAGACAGATGTCCATGTCTGACAGGTCTTCGATTAGAGTGGAGGAAATTATACCAGCAGCACGTGTTGCCATTCAGGTGTGTATTATGTCAGGTGTGCACACATCTTTGTGGGTTTGTGGGCAGGTAATTGTTACAAGAGATAATAATCAGCAGATTTTTATGCTTATGTTGCTCCATAGACAATGGAGGTGGGCGACTTTACTTCCACAGTGGCCTGCTTCATGCGCCTCACCTGGGCTGCAGCTGCTGGACGATTGGACCTGGTGGGCAGCAGCCAGCCAATCAGAGAAAGCACCAATTCGCTCCCATTGGGAGTCCGTAGCAGAGTTAGCAGCACAGGTGACAAAAGCTTGCATACATCATATATGTCTTTGCATGTCAAAACAAACTATTATATAATGTGAACTTCCTCGTGAAGAAAAATACTGATTTCATTGTACTGCGAAAAGTCACACGTGATTCACATGGATGCGATGGTACATTTGCATATGAAAAAAAGTCGGAACACATCATTTGTTGCTAAAAAGTGGCACACACTTGTCTGATGTATGTGAACGTAAGCTCATATTATGTGGAGCTGTGCCTGGTTTTATTTTGTTCAGAAGTTCACTAGCTTATATCCGAGTTTAATATTCGGAATAGTGTTCCCTTAACTTGCCTTATATGGACTGAGGGATTCACCTCCTATCCGCAAGTGTGAGACAGCAGTCTTTTCAAACTTTCTAATGCAAACTACCAAACAGATTTTAGCAGATCGCAACTTCAAAAATGTAATTACTTTTGGCCCCTGCGCTGACAGTTTACTTTGGAGCGATCGCCCTCGTGACTAAATTGGTCAGTATATGAGTAAAATTTTGCATGTGTGTTTATCACTCCAAATTATTCACTTGACTCAGAATCAGTATAGTGAACAAAATCCACTTTGGATAAACTCTGTGAACTCAAGAAAACGATGGAATTATGGGATGGCTCGGACAGTAAAAATGGTGCAGAGTGTGATTTACTGCAAATGATAAGAGTTGCAATGAATTCAGAATTCTTTTGCTGTATATGCACTGAAAATGCAGCCGATTTTACAGATGCATTTTTTATTTGGTTTTTAAATTTTTACTTCCAGTGTACACTGTTCAGCAAAGATAAAATGAGTGAATTAGGAAAGTGTTGGTGTACATGCTTTTTTGTTTCTGATCACATCTCTCTCTCTCTCTCTCTCTCTCTCTCTCTCTCTCTCTCTGTCTCTCTCTTTGTGTGTTTGCACGTATTACAGGCAGTAACTGCAGCTCCAGCAGTGAAGGAGAAGCCACCACTCTGCAGGCTGGTATTTGTGTCAAACAACAGTCTGTGTCCATTAAAGATACAATCATCGCACGGGAAGCCCTGTCACTATTGGTCACCTGCCTGCAGCTTCGCTGTCAACAGCTGTGTAAGAGCACTCACCAGTTAAATTATTAATCTCTTACACACGTTCTTATGATATTCTTGAGCTCACGTCATGCAGCTGTGCAGTTTGATCCCCTTTGTATGTTTGCTGTTACGTCTAATTGACTTTCTGTAGTTTCATGTAATAGCGCCATTTCCTGCGAAAGTGATAATTTTTTTTTTCATTAAAAAAAATGTATTTGCATTTGCTTCACTAATTTTGGCAAAGAATTTGACTTCAGAAAAAAATTCTACAGACATCTAATTGTCTCGGTCCTTATTTATTTATTTATTTATTGCTTATATTGATTGATTTAAAAATCTCAGCTGTTCTTCACACCAGGGCTCAGTGATACATTATCATGTTATGATCATTCTGATCTTCAGCAAAATGAGTATTACGATTTAATATAAATATCAACCTTCCTCCAGGATTATCCATTATATACTCCAAGTATTGTTTTTTTTTTAATCCTGAGATAGCCAATCAGATTGTGCCATTAACTATGTGTACATAGACCTAATAATCTGTTAATGATTGCATGGAAGCTTGATCAGAATGAAATACATTTCCTTTTGAGTATTTAATCAGATTGAAAGATGTGGTGTGGATGGACCTGATTGCCTTCTGCACCTGTAACCTTTTGTACACATTCGGTATGCGTTTGCCCAGTTATGACATTGACATCGGAGCAATTACATCCCGACTGTACGCATATCTCTCTGATTGCTTTTGTGTAAACGGTATTTTGAAAAGGCTCTGATCAGATTGAATTCCTTCCGAAACTTATGCCTATAATAGAGAATTTCTTTTGTTTCCCAGCTTCTTTCTATAACCTGCCCTGTGTGAATGATTTCATCATCGATATTCTTCTGGGATCACCCAGCGGAGAGGTGAGTGGTGTCCTTCCTTCCTTCCTAAATGTATTTAGTGCTTCTCTTCACTTTATATCATTGCTGTTTCATACAGATCCGGAGGGTAGCATGTGATCAGCTGTACACTTTGAGTCAGAGCGATACGTCGGCTTACCCAGAGCTGCAGAAGTCCAATCTGTTCTTGCTAAAGGTGGTACTGACTGCTCAGCTCCCACTCTGGTCTCCTACCAGTGTCATGAGGGGCATCAACCAGCGGTACACACACACACACACTCTCACAAACACTCTCTCACACACACACACACACACAGTCTGGTTTCCAAAACTTCAGGGGACAATGCACAGACCTACATTAAAGACGCATTCACACAGGAGACGACGAGCAACACACGAGCCAGGCAACTCAGTGTTTGGTGGCACCGGTCAATCGACAGTATCTTTAAGCTGTGATTGGTTATTGCTCGAATGAAAGTTCAGGTCAGGTGAACTTCGCCCACTTTGCGCAGCTTGAGAAAACTTCAGCTCTCAACATTCATTTCATTGCAGATCATTGACTTTGCACGGTCCCTTGCCAGACTTCGTTTTCTAGAGTTGTACCTACACCGTAACCACTAATTGCCTGACCCTTACCCTAACCTAACTCTAACTTTCAAACATGTCTCCACCTAAATAATTAATGATTACTGTTATGGACACATCTGTTTTTCTCCAGAGGGATGACAAGACCCTATAATGTGACTTGCTAAACAGATTTAGGTCCCCACAACCTCAATACCTAGACCACATGCACAGATACACACATGGATGTTATCACCATTTGTACAGACAAAAGTGAGAGCATTCACTCTATACAGTCTTTCCATATGATCTTATTCAGTACTATGTCGTAGTATTTAAAGAATGTTTATTATTAGTGTTTGTTACTGATTATCATACATGCATGGTCTGAATTAGATCTTTACTCTAACTGAAGTAGGGGTGGTTTGTTTCTTTAGGTTGCTCTCACAATGCACAGAGTATTTTGACCTGCGATGCCAACTCCTGGATGATCTGACTAGTAAGAATACTAATCCATCATCAAACACTTTATTTAATCTCTCACTGGACGGATTCTGATTCTTCATTTCTTTTCGGAAATTCATTGAAATTGTCGCTTTATTGATTTCTTGAAGGTGTACATAATTTACAGGTACTGTGTTAATCAGTCCTTGGTTTTCTGCAGGTACGGAAATGGAGCAGCTGCAGATCAGCCCAGCAACTATGTTGGAGGATGAGATCAGCTGGTTGGATAACTTTGAACCAACGTGGACAAGTGAGCTGGAGACCAGTGAGGCCGACAACATCCTGCAGGCCGGCCATCTGCGCCTCATTAAGACCCTGCTCTCGCTCTGTGGCAATGAGAAGGAGCAGTTTGGTAAGTCTGCTCAGCTCAAACACAGCATGTGCTATATCTCTCTTGCAAAAACCTCTCTAATTAGGATGATGGTACCTGCACCTCTGAATATGTCGTCGACTGACGGGGGGGGGTTGTACCGCTTAATACTAGTTGGGACACGGGGAGGTTGGGGCATATCTCCCCCGAATCTGGACGAAGGCGGGGTACACCCTGAACAGCTCGCTAGTCCATTTCAGGGTTGGCACATACAGCCATCTTACACTCACACCTTCCAATTTGGAAAAGCCAGTTTGCCTCATGTGCATGTCTGTGGAAGGAAACAGAAGCACCCAGACAAAACCCACACAGGCATAAGGAGAACATGTAAACTCCACACAGAAATGCTCTCACCAAGCCTGTGACTCGAACCCAGGACTTTGTGTGAGGCGGACATGCTAACCGCTAAGCCACCGTGTCGCCCAGATTTTTATTTTTGGAATTTTACAATTTTTTAAATAATTTTTTTTTTAATGTTTTCATCATTTATGTATATGTGACAATGAAGTTTCTTAATTTTTTCAAACTGAAATAGAACAGCACAGTAAAAGAAATATGATTTTGCTCACATTTTTATAGGGTTTGGTCCATCAATCAAAATTCTTTTTCTTCCTCTCCTTTCCTTTTCTTCTGGTGTAGAATAGCAACCGAACAGTCTAAGCAATTCTTCGTCAAGCGCCATCCTCTATGCCTGGGGAGGGTTTGCGCCCCCTTTTTATAGTGTTTAGTGGTTCAATTCTAGTATTCGCCTGACATTCGTCTGGATTGCCCAGGAGTTGGCAAAAGGTCCCAAACTTTCCCAAACAGATTCATTTCCCAAAGAGTGGCAATCGTTGCTAACAGTCGCTAATGTCCTCCAACTGTCTTTCGCAAACACTTCCTTTATCATTCACGCGAATGTTGCTATTTGTCATTAAATGTTGCGAAATCCCAGAGGTGAACCCTGATTTTGGTCCCCATACATCATAAAAGTTGGCGAATACAAATTTCGCTATATTCGTGAGATACAGGCTTAAATGAGATGTTTTGTTTTGTTTTGTTTTTTCAGGCCCCTCCCTTATCCAGCAGCTGTTGGATGACTTCTTGTTTCGAGCATCACGCATTATCCTGAATAGCAACAACCCTTCCAGCAGCACAGCCCCTCTTCATGATTTCCACCCAAAGTGAGTACACGTACACTACTTCCAGCAACCTTGACTTGTCACACACAAATATACACCCTGTTCCTGAGGTTTCTGCTACAACTCTACTGTCCAAATCAAGCCATTATATGAAAGTAATATGCAATGAAACAACATCATCTTAATATCTCTTGACATTTCTTCCTTTTTTCCCCTCTTTTAATTTTATAAATAAATGTATTTATGCATATTCTGTTCTTTAGACTGCGTGAATAATATAAGGATTGAATAATATTCACACTGTGGCATTTGTGTTTATTATCCATCACACTCGCCCACATAGTCACAAACGTTTTCTCACCTTCGCTCTCTTTTTATGTCTCCCTCGCAGGTGCAGTACAGTCAGCAGTCGGTTAGCGGCATATGAGGTGTTGGTGATGTTGGCTGATAGCTCTATCTCCAACCTGCAGCTCATCACTCGAGAGCTGCTCTCTATGCACCACCAGTCGGACCCCTCTCTCTCTAAGGAGTTCGATGTAAGTCCCAACCCCACCTCCTTTTGTTTTTTGACTAATTACACTACACTCAATGGACAATATTAGGTTTAGTAATTAGGTATAGTTTAGTAGTTTTCCTATCAGAGAATAATGTATCAGCTTTATAAAGCGTAAAGTCACATACATACAGGTCAAAGGTCATTCAGTGTAAAAAATGCTATATTAGAAAGTTAAATTATCTTGACTATAGTTGGAATGATGTAGCATTTCCTAAGGATGCCAAATCTGAGATTATTAAGCCTATTCACCTTGGCAGCAGTATTGTATATGAACAAAATCCTAACTATACTCCACCTGTGGCCAATACTCTGCCTGGGTCTTAAAGATGGTCAAGAACAAAGCTGAAGCTTAGAGCAAGGTCAAATAATTTTGGCGATAGAGTGCTTATAACGTCAAGATGAGTTTTGATAGGCAAGTCTTTGCTTTAAAAAAAAAAAAAAAAAAAGACTAGATTGTACATTAGTGTTTTTAAATTTGAAGCCAAGTGGCAGCAATCTTGGTGAGACCACCTTGCTTTAGATCCTAAAATGGAGCTGTTCCAAGCCAATACAGCTCAAAAACCCTGAAAATGTTACTGCTGTCAGTCAGAATACCTTAAATTCATTCAGCTTTACCAATAATTTCACTGATATTTGTAATTATTTGAAAAAAAAGGGTTTAAAATGAAATGTACAGCTTGCATGTTATTCAATTTCCCCCATCTTTTTGTATCCTATTTAAATATAACTTCCAACAGTAAAGTGGTCTCACCAAGATGGCACCACTCTGGCTTCAGCTTTTGCCACATTTAAAGAATAGATTACACAATCCAATCATTTTCTGAGATCAGTGGTTCACATAGGTGGAAGGTGTGGCTACTGCTTGGTTGAAGTGGAAACCTGCACCCACACCGGCCCTTTGCGCTTAAGGTTGACATCCCTGAATTAAGACAAAATACCTTTGACCTTAAACGACTGTTTTGATTTGTACATTTATATTAAGAGAAAAAGGAGCGAATGAGTGTGTGTGCTAAGTGTACAGACTGTTGTGCACTTCTTTCACCTGATTGGTTAAATGGAAAATTGTGTGAATGTGTTTAATCTAGTAGACACTAAATGTGCATTTGCTGTAATTACATAATTACATGCTGTATGTCGCTACACACTAAATTAAAATGCAAGTCAGATACAGTGGACATTTTGTGTTTGTCGCCTCAGTACCTCCCTCCAGTGGATGGCCGCTCCATATCGGGGTTTGTGGGGCTGAAGAATGGCGGAGCGACCTGCTACATGAACGCTGTATTTCAACAACTCTATATGCAGCCTGGTTTACCTGAGGTGTGTGTAACACTGTTGTCTAATTCACTATGAATGTAGATGACCATGTTAGGTCAGAATGCGGTCATCATGTTGTCCATCAGATGGATACATTATAGTACTATTCACATTGTACATAACTCCCTTAGTTTAGTGAAACTCACACTATCTGGGTTTGGTATGAGGTTAACACTCTTAACACACGTTTTCCACAAGATGGCACTAGACACAGTAATGCTTTATTATTTCATTATTTGTTTGTTGGTTAATGAGAAATCGTTTTTCTAAGTGAGAAACTACTGTATCAGGAATAGTTGAATATTATCTAATGGAGGATTTTGAAATGTGTTTGTGAATGTTTGCTTCAGGCCTTCCTGTCGATAGAAGATGACACCGAGAACCCAGAGGAGAGCGTCTTCTGTCAAGTGCAGTCTCTGTTTGGCCATCTGATGGAGAGCAAGTTGCAGTACTATGTGCCTGAAAACTTCTGGAAGGTGAACAGAGTCTTTAGTAGTATTATGTAATCAGTTCAACTAAAATCATCATGTGGTGCTCAGTATTATATTTTTATTTATATTTATATATATTTATATATACATACATACATACACACACACACAAACACAGGATGGTGTTAATGTTAAAAGGTAAATGTGTCTGTGCAGATCTTTAAGATGTGGAACAAGGAATTGTATGTGCGAGAGCAGCAGGATGCTTACGAGTTCTTCACCAGTCTGGTGGACCAGTTGGATGAACATCTGAAGGTAATTTGTGGCCTAGTAAAATTTTTTTTTTTTAAAACTAGTCAGTAGTTTCTCTGAGAGCTTTATACTTTATATAAATTGATTTATTTATAAAAATAAATCAAAATTAAATTAAAGCCATACACATTTATGCAGTATCACACAAACCAACTCCGTGGTTAAGGCCCTGGGTTACTGATCTGAAGGCCAGAACGGAAGGTCAGAACCGATCCGAACGGTAACCCAGAGCCTAAGAGCATTAACCACGCACTTCCACCAAGCTGCATCACCCTTAACCCTCAATTGCTCATTTGCTCTTCGGGTATTTGCCAAATCCATAAATATAAATACATATATTTTTGTTGCATCAGCTAAAAGATCATAAAAAAAATTATTTCCAAAGAAGCCACAACTAGTATGAGTGATGCATGCTGCCGTGTCCATGAGATTTCTCCAGATTCTCTAAAGTTTTTGATATTAAGTACTGTCCATGATGAGATATTTAGTTTTCACATTTTTAGTTTTAAGTAACAATACATTTTTATACAACATTTATATCGACATACAGTGTCTGTGAATGTGCGCATACACACACCAGTAAAAAAACTAAACAAAAAAAAATAAAAGTCCATCAAAACCCATTAGTAAGAGAAAGAGACAGGAAGCTGTTCATTCCGAGGTGTAATAAGTTATACAAAATCACATGCACAATATTCACTCCTAAAGGAAATGTTATAGGACTTTACCATTTTAACATTATTCTAAAATTATCTGACATTTTGTAGGGTCCCTCCACCCCACCCCCCCACCCCCACCCCCCATATCTGTGACCTTTTCCCATATGCTCCTTTTATACCCAATCATGTTACTGAACTGTTACCAATTAACCAAGTTAGTTGCAGAATGTTCCTCCTGCTGGATTTTGCTGCCATCAAATTCAAAATGAGCTAATATTTTTCATGAAATGTCTCTCTTTCTACCCTTGAAATGGTTTGTATGTTCTAATGAGAATTAAATATGGATTTATGAGATTCACACCTACTTACATTCTGCTATTGTTTACATTTTATAACGTGTCTCAATAGTTTTGGAATTGGGGTTGTATTAGAAATGAAATTTATGTAACATAAATCCATAAAAGTGGAGTAATGCAGAAAGTGAAATGTTGCATTGCTTTTGTACTGAACATTAGATTCTTGTGGAAGGTCTTACTAGTCGGTTTAGTGGACTGGTAGTAACTGTTTTACAATTTGTTTTGCTTTCTTTCAGAAAATTGGACGAGAGCAGATCTTCAAAAATACATTCCAGGGCATTTTCTCTGACCAGAAAATATGCAAAGATTGTCCACACAGGTCAGTGATACTGTCAAAGCAGCTGTCGTACACATGCAGTAAATATTAGACATTAAGATGCATAACACTAAATTAGATTTTTCCTCTCATCTTTAAAGGGGCGGTGTAACGGTTGTTAGAAGAAAATAGCTTAAATATTATGAATGGTGTTATCAAAGAAGACATTAGCAACCATTTAGATGGAAATTTGGGTTGCGATGGATTCCAGACATGAATTGGGTTCATACATTAAGTTTGTTATTGGTTTGCGGTGGGATCTTAATCTTTGAGAACTGTTCAGCCCAACCAGATTTCAAAAAGGTTGAATGTTGTAATCCACTTCCATCTGCTCAAAATCTCTCGACTCCATTTGAGTTGCAAGCTGGAAGCTTGGATAAAAATCATGACACAACTCTAAATTTTTCTAACATTTTATTTACTCACTTACTCATTTACTAACTCATTAATCCTACTAGGATCATGGGGAGGCTGGAGCCTATCTCAGCCGAAACTGGGCGAAGACGGGGTACACCCTGAACATCTTGCCAGACCATTGCAGGGCCAACACACACACACACACACAACCCAAATGTCTTTGGACTGTGGGAGGAAACCGGTGTACCCGGAGGAAACCCGCGCAAGCACAGGGAGAACATGCATACTCCACACAAAAATGCCCAAATTCCGGGCCTTGAACTCAGGACCTTCTTGCTGTGAGGCAGACGTGCCAACCACTATGTTACCGTGCCAGCCCCCACATTTGATTCACTTAAGTTCAAACTGAATACACTACTGATGCAGGTCTACTAGATCGCATAAGTGTTTAAGTGTATAAGTACTGTCTCTTATTCACTCTCTCTCTCTCTATCTCTCTCTGGTATACAGGTATGAGCGGGAGGAAACCTTCATGGCACTGAACCTAGGGGTGACCTCGTGTCAGAGTTTGGAGATTTCTCTGGACCAGTTTGTAAGAGGAGAGGTGCTGGAAGGCAGCAACGCTTACTACTGTGAGAAATGCAAAGAGAAGGTGACGACCCATGTTTATCTGTGTGACCTTTTATTAGCCCGGCTAAATAATGATTTATGATACTAATGCATATAGATTAAATGTGTGTGTGTATGTTATTGTTTTAGAGGACTACAGTGAAGCGCACATGTATTAAGTCATTGCCCAGTGTGCTGGTTATCCATCTCATGCGGTTTGGCTTCGATTGGGAGAGCGGACGCTCTATTAAATATGACGAACAGATAAGAGTAAGATGCTTTTATTACTTTCATATCCACCAGTGAACCCATGGTTGATATATTAGAAAAATAAATACATACATCACTCACTCATTTGCTAAACCGCCTTATCCTACTAGGGCCGAGGGAATGCGGGCATCTATGTCAGGGTACACCCCAAACAGCTTGCCAGACCATCGCAGGGCAAACACACACAACCATTCACAGCCACACTCACACCGACAGGCAATTTGGAACAGCCAATTAGCCTAATTTACATGGACACCCACACAAGCACAGGGAGCATATGCAAACTTCCCACCCAAACGCCACCGTGCTGCACCATATACTTGCCCACACTGTTTTTAATATATATTTCCACAGTTTCTGTAACACAAATTGTTTGTAATTCTTCCCAAAGACTTTGTAGGAAACATTTTTGTGACCAATTCATGAATCCATTAAACACCATATTAGCTAAAGTGGACCTAAAGCTGGATCTCTATCAGATCATCATTGCCTCCGCCATTGAGGTTATGTTTAAATCAGTTGTTTGTCCTTCTGTTAGCATTTTCCTGTCCACAGTTTTTTGACAGATCAAGCTGAAATTATGATGGCTAGATGGACACTGAAGGATGTTCCCACTAAATTTTGCTAAGAATCCATGCACTGATGATAAAAATTAGCCGTAGGCTCGGCTGTAAAAATCCCAACAGATTTTTATTGTAGACCGAAATGAATTGGCATTTTTATCCCATGTCACCGTATTGCATAACTCTCCATGATTATAGCATGACTTTCACTGTGTAAAAGAGTCACACCTATCTCACAAGGTTTTAGATGTCTTTATGCAGCAATGCTATGTTTAATTATCTGACCCCTTAAACAATATGATCTTTAGCATGATGCACACATACATTCACGTCAAGGCTTTTTCTGACCACCACACATTTCTCCTGATCAGTGATCAGAAAACTGACGGTGCTTTTTCTGACTAGTTCCCATGGGTGCTCAACATGGAGCCGTACACGGTGTCCGGCATGGCTCGACAAGACTCCAGTTCAGATCATGGAGACAGCAGAGGTGGCGAGGCCGGGCCTGGAGGTTCTCCACGCAAGAAAGTCACCATTTCTGAGAACTATGAACTTGTGGGTGTGGTGGTACACAGCGGTCAGGCACACGCAGGGCACTACTACTCCTTTATCAAAGACCGCAGGTAAGCACAGGTTCAGTATGCTCACCAATATTTATTTTGGAAAAGATTTTTCCTTCAAATAGGAAAGTACTAGATTTGATATAGTAAAGATTTTTGCTTTTGCACCTTTTCTGCGTGCACTCGCGTGTGTGTGTGTGTGTGTGTGTGTGTGTGTGTGTGTGTGTGTGTGCGCATGCGTACGTGTGTGCACATTATTTCTTGTATAATATGTGTATGGAGGGCTGTGGCCCAGTACCTTTTTACAAGTGGCTTTGCTCTAATAGTTTAACCAGATCCAGATGCCTGAGCGAGTCTTCCCTTTTATTAAACTGGAACAGCCATCCAGGGAATATAGGAATGCAGGCATGACCTGAAACCCAATAATCATTCTACACTTGTTTTTTCCTTGCTACCATTCTGTCTCCTTTTCTTTCGTCTAGGGGGGGTTCACGCAGCAGATGGTACAAGTTTAACGATAACGTGGTTGAGGAGTTTGACATGAACGATGAAACCCTGGAGTACGAGTGCTTTGGTGGAGAGTACAGACCCAAAGTCTACGATCAGTGTATGTTACACTTTGTATAGTGCTGTGTCTCATTTTGCGTTAATACATTTCTGTGTAGTGCAGACGATGTGCTTGTGTAGTGTTTCTTAAAATGGCTTTGTGGTCATTACCATTGTATTTGCATTGCCAAGTTGGTCACCATTAATGGTGAGAAGTGTGGCACAGTAACAAGGTTATCTGGCACCAAGAGGTCTCCGGGAGGGATGCATGGTGTACGCTCGCTTCCCTGTCACCCAAAGTGATCACTGGCCAGTGATATGTGAGCTCATCCATACAGCAGGGTGGATAACACTTTTCTCTGAGTGTTTCCCCTGAATATGCATGAGCAGCACTGCAAGAATAAGCAGACGGCTGGAATCGCATCTTTCGGAGGAAGCATGTGCTTGCCTGTAACCCTTGTTTGGTGGTGGTGGGTGATACGGAGGGGAAACCCAAAGGGCGGGGGTGTTTATAGTAGCATGGACATTATTTTTAGAATTTTGAGTACCCCATCTGTGTATACCATGTGTGTAGTGCATATCAAGTGCAAGTGTGGAGGTACGCAAATTGAGACACAGCATAGCCCTACTTCTCCAAGTACCGAACTGAACACCCAGCAGATACGTAAGAAATCACCTCATGAACAGAATGTTCCTCATGTTTCCTCATCTCATGTTTTCTTGTAGCTAATCCATATCCAGATCTGCGGCGGCGCTACTGGAATGCTTACATGCTGTTCTACCAGCGCATCAGTGAGCAGAACTCGCCTGTGCTACCCAAAAAGAGCCGAGTCAGCGTCATGCGACAGGAAGCCGAGGACCTGTCTCTGTAAGTTACGTACCATAAGAGTAGTGAATCACAAGTCCTGGAATTTCTGAAGTTAATTCTTACCTGGGTTTTTTTTTTTCTCAGGTCTGCCCCTTCCTCTCCTGATATTTCCCCGCAGTCTTCCCCAAGACCCCCCAGAGCCAATAACGACCGCCTCACTCTGCTCACCCGGCTGGTCAGGAAAGGAGAGAAAAAGGGCCTGTTTGTGGAGAAAATGCCCGCCAGGATCTTCCAGGTCCAATTATTTTCTAGCAGTTTGTACATATAAAAACTATATATCTACATCTGATTACTAAATGTATTTTCTTAAAGCGTGTTTAATTGCCACAACGTTTACATGTAGTAAGCAAGGACAGTTATGTGGATTCTAATATACAGATCTGGGAAGAACATGAAAGTGGAGCTTGAGATTTTTATGGGTTGTGTAAAAGTTTAAACCATTTTCTAATGTATTGGCAAAAATACGAATCATTTGAAATTGTTGCCATTGGATTTTGTTTGTGACGACTAGCCCTGTGTCCAGGATCACTCAGTCATTCAGTACCTCCTCCTCACTATACAGGGAAATAAAAGATTAAAACTGAGGCTTTTTTTTTATAAATTTGTTTCACTGTACTTTAACTTTTTAATATATTTTATTTAGACAGATTTGGTGTTTTACTCCATTTTGGCTTATTTTTATTTAATTTTACAGTCCCCTTTATAATTAGTTTTAATTGGACTTATGTCCATTTATAATGTGTTATACACTTCAGCTTAAATCATTTTAAGTTTTTTTAGTTAAACACAATTAGTTAACCTTATAGGACAGGGTAATGTTGCCCCTCCGCTCTCTCTCATCCTGTCTGTTAGGCATTTTTTATGGTATATATTGCTTGGATGTGCTCAGTGCTTAAAGCTCTAGTTTATTAAAGCTCTAGGTTCAGACCCCAGGCCCGTCAATCTGCCACTTTTGGGAAGATGAGCAAGGTCCTTAATCCTCATGTGCTCAGTTGTATAATTAGCTGAAAAATGTAAGTCGTTCTGCATAAGGGAGTCAAGTGCCTTAAATGTACACTACTTTTCATGATGCATTATGGGATACATTAAGTGCATATATAGTTCTCACCATACATTCAGACACCACTACAAAACAGCAAACTCACTAGGTAAAATTTCTAAAAAACAAAAAACTGTCACAGAATTGCAATGTATAACAGCCAATCAGCAATGCAATGCATAGCAGCCAATCAGCAATGCAATGCATAACAGCCAATCAACAATGCAATGCATAACAGCCAATCAACAATGCAATGCATAGCAGCCAATCAGCAATGCAATGCATAACAGCCAATCAGCATCGCAATGCATAACAGCCAATCAGCATCTCGCATTGCATAACAGCCAATCAGCATCACAATATATAACAGCCAATCAGCATCGCAATATATAACAGCCAATCAGCAATGCAATGCATAACAGCCAATCAGCATCTCAATGCATAACAGCCAATCAGCATCGCAATATATAACAGCCAATCAGCAATGCAATGCATAACAGCCGATCAGCATCGTAATATATAACAGCCAATCAGCACCGCAGTGCATGCCAGACACCAGATGGATAGGCAGATGTTCTTCTAAAAAAGATATTTTGTCCTCCTTACTCTAATAAGTACTGTATTTACTAAAAAATCAGATCTCACAGATCAGAGAGAGACGTGTGTGTTACAGACCGAGGGATTTGGAACTTTAATATAGTCTATATACCAAGTGTTACATTGTTTTCTCTGCCATTTGCAAATAAAAATACGAGTATCCTTGACACAGAATGTGTTTTGTCTGGGGTAGGTGATGTACTGTGCTGTGCTGTGGGTCATGTGTTAACCATCCAATTTGTCTTGCAGATGGTGAGGGATGAGAACCTAAAGTTTATGAAGAACAGAGATGTGTACAATCGAGATTACTTTAACTTCACCCTGTCATTGGCCTCCGTCAACTCGGTAAAAGTCCTGTGTGTGTCCGTGTGTCCGTGTCCATTTGAATAAATAACTAAAAACTTGCTCACAGATTTTAAAATATGTGAAAAGAACTGGCTGTTTTTCATCCCAATATACGCAGACAAAGCTGAAGCATCGATCTTATCAGGCCATGGCGAAGACCAGCTTGCAGCTGGCTGTGCAGTTCCTGTTCCACACATATCTGCACACTAAGAAGAAGCTTCGGTATGGAAGCCCACTTTATTAAGGCATCTAGTCATTTATTTAATACTACAGCAAATTTTTTTGCCTTGACGGAAAGGCCCATAAAAAATGTTTAGAGTTTTTTTTAAAACTGTACAGTAATAAAACGCATTGCTGGTGTTAATGCTGACAGAAGTACCATATTTTTATAAACGCAGCATTTTTTTGGGTTGAAAACCATTTAAGACACCATCTATTGGTCAAAATCATCCTGATTCAGTTGATAAATTAAATCAGTTGTTTAAATTTCCCTGTGGGAAACCCAAAGGGATTAATAAAGTTTAATCTAAGTCTCTCTAAGTCTTAAAGGAAAAGGATACCTTGAGTGTTTTGAGACTTTGGTGCCTTAACATGTCTACATAGGCTATATATATATATATATATATATCTTTTTTTGCATTTCCCCCCCGTTTTTCTCCCCTAATTTACTCATATACAATTCCGACCCATTAACTTTTTGCCTTCCCTATCACACGACCACCACCGACGAGGGAGGGGCGTAAGCAAGCGGTGACACGCAATGCTACCGCCTACCTCTTGTTAAACTGCTGGGCATGAATATTTGGGGGTGATCTGACACACTCGGAGGGAAAGTGCAATCCGCCTCCTTGTATGAATGTGCTCACAGATGCCCATGATTGGCTGGTGATCGCTGTGAGTGACAGGGAGGGATGGTTGTGGCATCAACCTCGATTTGAACTTGCGATCTCTGGGTTGATAGTCGCGCACCTTGTCGACGCGCCACTTGGGAGCCTGGCAGTATTTTAAAAGAGCTATATTAATGTTTCCCTATAAGGTCAAATTGAAAGACCTGATCACTTACCATATATGGAGTGGGTTGTGCAAGGTTGGGGTTGTATGTATTTTGTAAAAATATTTGCACTACAAGTGAGTACCGTTAAGTAATTTAGATATTTCTGTGTGATTGCCACACTAGTTATCAGTCTGAAATACAGTGCACTTGAACACCTTTTTTTTTTTTTAAGACCTAACAAAAATTTGTATGTAACATAAGGTTAGCAAGACAAGACAAACAGTCCTGTCGTTCCTGTTTATTTATGTACCAAGAACTCATTTAATAAGTCATCCTGCAGGCAAATATCTTGGCCTAACTCTGTACGTAACTCTGTATGTTCGTCTTCATCTGTTTGTCCATCTCTTCAAGGGTTGATACAGAGGAATGGCTAGCAACAGTGGAGATGCTGCTGTCTAAAAGCAGTGAAGCATGTCGGTGGATGGTGCAGTATCTGGTTGCCGCTGAGGGACGGGAGATCATCAAGTGAGTAAGAATGAAAGTTGAGATATCTGTATACTAGGTCCGAAATGTCCTGTATCGCATCGATAAAATAAGCCCTTTTGCGATCTGTTCTCACCTTTGTATTGCTATTTCTGCCAACATGTACCGTACTTCTGCAGGTTCATCAAGACTATAAATCTAATACTAATTTATAAACTGTAAGACAGTTAAAATAAGAGCGGTGGGTTTTGAACCCAATCCTGCTTGTTAAAATAATCTTTTATGCACAGGCACGTCTCCTAACCGTCTGAGCTACCAGTCCGCTGAGGAAGCAGTGAATTATATATAAGCGTATTCTCCCTCCCAGGAGCACGGCTAAGCTAATGTTAATGTTTGTCAATAACATTATTTATGTAAAATAATATAAAAAGTTAACATGGCTGTGTGTTATCTGGTGTCAGTAACCCACTGTACTACACTTACAGTGATAAAGGTTAAAGCTGTTGTTTATTTTCTCCTCTTATTTATTTTACACTCCTCTTTGTGCAGTCATATATGATTGTGCTGTATTTGGTTGTAGTACTCAACACGATGCTCATATGATATCCGTTTACACTAATGCTACATGTTGATATATATCCAGTTATTTTGTATATCTCCAGTGTAATATCTCCAGTTAGTTGGGTTGGAATGTGGTTCTCAGTAATGTAGGAAATAACATGCAAACATTGAGTTGAGTGTTACAACCAAATACAGCACAAATATATAGAACTGCACAAAGAGGAGTGTAAAATAAATAAGAGGAGAAAATAAACAAATTTCCAACAGCTTCGAGTTTAATCACTGTTAGTACAGACTGGGTTACTGTTACCAGTTAACACAGACAGCCCTGTTAACTTGTTACTAACACACACTAACAGGCGCTGGTTGTGCTTTTGGGGGAGATATATATATATACACACACACAAACATACATTTTTTTTTATTAATCTATCTCAGGCCTGACATCCAGCTTGTTATGGACAACATATTCCTTAACTTGTGTGTTTTGTGTGCATGCTCGTGCATGTGGGATTTCACCAGCAGTAACTCATGGTAAATTGCTTGCACGTGTGTAAGTTGTGGCCGTGACTGCTTTCATTAGCCTTATTGGCCAAGACAGCACAGAAAGTAGGCCTTGGCCACAGAATCTAAACACATGGAGCCAGTAGCAATGAACCAGTGCAAGATGCCAGCAGAGTGCAGGATGGTGTGTGCTTGCAGAAAACACTAGGGAGGATGGGCGGGTTGTAGTGTACTCCCACATGATTGGCCAATTTTATCAAAAGGTTGGACTGCCCAAATAGCACACCATGGCACGTACGAACCAGAAAATGCGAAGACAATTCACATAGCTCCCCTCCACTCAGCACTAGCCTCCATTTTTTTCCCCAGTGGAATACTGGCATGTGCATATATCATACACCTAACACTTATCTATTAGGTGTAATGCACAACATGGTAAAAAGTGTGAATGACTACCTTCTTAAACTTTGTAGAAATGATGGAAATAATGATATAAATATACACTGTGTCTGTCTATGCATAAACAACATGATTGTGATTGGGATTGATTATGATGGTGCTTTCGGTCTCTGATTCTCTCGCTTTCTGCAGGAACTGTCTGTTGGAGTGTAATGTGCGGGAAGTGCGTGTAGTGGTGGCTTCCATCCTTGAGAAAACTCTGGAGAGTGCGCTATGTTTCCAGGATGCTGGGCTGGACTGCCTTTTAGACATGCTGCTCTCTTTGCTTGATAAGGATGTAGCTGAGAACTGCAAAAACTGCTCTCAGTACTTTAGCCTGTTTAGTAACTTTGCTCAGCGGGTAAGAAAACAAGAGACAAATAATATGTGCACCAGAAAATAGTTTTTAAATGAATACTAGTAATTTATAAAAAAAAAAAAACTAAGGAAATAGAGATTAAAGGAAAACAGAACAAAGCCAATGAGAACCCAAGCTTGAAAATATGGGAGGGATTGGGACAGATCTGGCAACCTATCGTAGAAAAAAACAAATCTTCAAGTATATGATGATAAAGTAACCATCAAATGCCATTTGCATTTTTCCCATCTGATTATTCTCGTGTGTGTGTGTGTGTGTGTATGTGTGTTTGTTTGTGTGTGTGTGTGTGTGTGTGTGTGTGTGTGTGTGTGTGTGTGTGTGTGTGTGTGTGTGTGTGTGTGT
>JAOUQZ010000033.1:4239845-4258091 GCA_028564935.1 Neosilurus hyrtlii | reverse complement strand
TGTGTGTGTGTGTGTGTGTGTGTGTGTGTGTGTGTGTGTGTGTGTGTGTGTGTGTGTGTGTGTGTGTGTGCACGCTTTAGGGAGTCGGACCTTGTCAGCTATTATTAAAGCATGCTGCTTATCGGAGGATGCTCATCTTTCTGTTGGGTCCTAACAGACAGAACAATCAGGTATCACCACCTGAACCTCGTTCTTCAAATTTCCAAAAAAAAAAAAAAAAGTTCTGCATCTGAAAGTTGCTCTCACTTCTGTTCCCTTTAGAACCGCCGGTGGAGTTCAGCTCAGGCGCGAGAGTTTCTACACTTGCATAACACTCTTGCCCTCGTGGTGCTACACACAGACCTCACATCTCAGAGAACAGAGAGTAAGCACACACACAGTGTTCTCTGTATTAAACACACAATAGTGACTTTATCATTCTTCACATGATTGGTGTATAATTTGGGTTGTGTCTCTGAGAACCTCTGTGGTGGTGTGTGTGTGTGTGTGTGTGTGTGTGTGTGTACAGCTCCTGGAACGTTCAAACATAACTCCTCTGGCCTAGAGTCTTCAACCTCACTTCTCCCACTGCACCCAGACATCAACACCCTGCTCTTCAAACCCGAGGGACAGCCGTACCTAATGGAGGTCTTATACCCACACACACACACACACACACACACACACACACACGCATATCCTCTGCCATCTTTTCATTTGTTTGTTATAGAGACCATGTATGCAATGGCGGTATTTTTAAACCAGGCTGTTTGTTTTGTAGGTGATGTTTGCCATGCGTGAGCTGTCTGGACCGCTGTCCTTCCTCATAGAGATGGTGACATACTGCTGCTTTTGTAACGAGCCTTTTTCTCTAGGAGTGCTTCATCTGCTTAAGGTGAAATGTGCTGGACTTCATACACCCCCATTCTGAAAACTCTTCTCTAGATCACAGTGCTAACACACTCTGTGTGTGTTATAGAATCAGCTGGAGACGGCTCCTCCTCATGAGCTCAAGAATGTCTTCCAAATGCTTCAGGAGATTCTGGTGAGTGACGTTAAGTAGAAAAGCTGATTCAAGAAATTTGTTATTTGAACCAGGGTTAATATCGTTAACGCAAACTAATAAGGCTACGTTCACACTACAAGCCCGAATCTGATTTTTTCCCCCCTATGTGACCCATATCTGATTTTTTTCATGCCAGTGTGAACACAAAAAACACATCAGGGATCTGGGCCACTTTCATGTGTGGTACTTATATGCGGATTTTTGGAAATATGACCTCAGTCTGAACAGTAATGTGACCTGTATCGGAATTCAGTGCGACCGTGACGTCACTCTTGGTCGACATTCGTCAAAATTATGCCACGCGGGAGTTCCGAAGACAAAAGAATACATACATACAGACTTCTCTACAGAGGCAGCAGCTATTGCTCCAAAAAAAGCCACAGCCAGAGTTCTCTTTCTCTTCATTCTTCTACTCCCCGTCATCTGCTGACACATTTTTCTGACACATTCAGAGGCAAATGGAGCCAATCCCAGCTGACAGGAGTCAGGGCAAACCTTACCCTAGTCCAGGGGTGTCAAACTCATTTTCACTGAGGGCCACTTTACAAAATTTCTAGGTCTCCAAGTGCCGAATAATCACTGAACATCCATTTAAAAAAGGGCATGAAATCTGCATGGCAAAAAAGATTAGTTTAGGAGATTCTTCCCTTTTCCTTTTTCTTTCTTGAGTCATGAATGACTAGCTGTTTATTTGTAATAGGTTGCTGCCACCTAGCGGAAGGATGATGAATTATGTTTCATGGTAACGGTTGATGCAAAGTATGTATGATAATCATTTTCTTTAAAAGCTCTCGCAGGCCGCATAAATTGAGTTGTGCCAGATTTGGCCCACGGGCCTTGAGTGTGACACCTGTGCCCCAGTCTATTGCAGAGCTACTAAAACTAACATTAAATCTAACTAAAAAATAGCTGTTCTATAGAACGTCGTAACCCCACAGTCAGGACGCCTCAAGTGCACGATGGACAGAAGCCATTCCCCACATGAACAGTTTCGCTCAATCAACGTTTTATTAGCCCCCTACACACCGGTTTAGGTCATAGGGAGTGCCTATCAAAAGTTCAAAAGCTATCATGCATATGAGCTGAGCAATGGCCTGGACAAACTTTATATTTTCAAAGTCATTGTGCCAAGGTCAAAGGTCACATATGCAAATTAGCTACTCCACACACAAGTTTAGGTCATAGGGAGTATCTATGCAAAAGTTCAGAAAGCTATCATGCATATAAGCCGAGCAATGGCCCGGACAAACTTTATATGTTCAAGGTCACTGTGCCAAGGTCAAAGGTCACATATGCAAATGAGTTACTTCATGCACAGGTTTAGGTAATAGGGAGTCCCTATTAAAATTTCAGAAAGCTGGCCTGTGCATAAGCCGAGCAATGGTCCGGACAAAGTTATTGTCACACCTCCCACTCGCCAGCCCAACCACCGAGTCATCAGCAACACCCCTCCAGCCCTAACCGGCTGAGGGGTAAAAACTAAACTAAACTTCTTAAAAACAAAACTGCTTATGTACTTATTTTTTGATTTTGATATACTGTATTAATCCTGAAAATGAAATTATTGCCACACACTCTGAGCAGTGGGCTGCCGCACACATTGGGGTGCCAGGAGAGCTGTTGGGGGTTACGTGCTTTGCTCAAGGGCACTTCAGCCATGAAAGTGGAGGAAGGGAAGATGCAGCTCACTACCCCACCACCACACATTTCTCCTGCTGGTTCACGAATCAAACCAGCAATCTTTCAAACCATTAGGCTATGGCTGCTCCCACCTAACCTTTTATTACCGAAAACTAAACTGAAATTTAAAGATCAAAAGCTGAAATAAAATACTACAGAGGGATATTAAAGCTCTAATAATAGATTCAAACTGAAGTCTAGACAACAGAGCTTTGTTTTGTTGCTGATGATATTTGTAATTAAACTATTTACTGAAACAGTGAAAATCCTCACATGAAAATTTTCAAGGTCCAGTGTGATTTATTTCTTTGAAAGGTTTAGTCCAGATGCCTTACTGCATTTTTCTTTTTACCTCTAGATGGTAGAGGACCCCCTGCAGTCCCAGAGACTCAAATATGCATTCGAATCTGAGAAAGGGCTTCTGGGTAGGTATTATTTATCCTGGTCTCCATCCTTATATATATATATTGATTGATCAGATAACTGATGGTATACTAAGCCTGTGTCCTAGTGAACCAGTATCAGAATGTATTAACACTGATAGTGACTTCAGACCACTTCTGTAATTCGTACTGTATAAGGTCTTCTGCCAAATATCGTAAAAGTTGCCCTGTCTTTCACTCTTTCAGCTTTAATGCATCAGAGTAACAATGTGGACAGCAGCCGCTGCTACCAGTGTGTCAAGTTCCTGGTCACGTTAGCTCAGAAGTGAGTGAAATGCAGAAAATGCAGATGTCCACTCCTCGCTCTCCTTTGATAGTTCTCAAGTTTGTTTATTTCTCACTGCTGTTTTATTGGAAAAGTCTTAATTGGCAGAATGTGAACAGTGGTGGATATGTATGGTTTAGTGAATGTGAGTGTCTCCCAAAACCGAATGGTTGCTCATGTTTTATCCAGGTGTGCTCCGGCTAAAGACTACTTTAAGGAGCTGTCAGGGCATTGGAGCTGGGCAGTGCAGTGGCTGCAGAAAAAGGCAAATACTGACAAATAAAACCAGAACAAACCCTTTTTCTGCACTGGTTACATACGCAAGGAGATTCAATTATTTAATGATTCATTTGTTCCCATGTTCACAGATGTCCGAGCACTACTGGACACCCCAGAGCAATGTGTCCAATGAGACGTCTACGGCTAAGACCTTCCAGCGGACCATCTCAGCACAGGTATGAAGTTTTCTTTACTTGATAAAATGTTTAGCACTCTGTGTTTCCTTTCTCCTTTTGTTGTGTCACTGTGTGTGTGTGTGTGTGTGTGTGTGTGTAGGATACACTGGCTTATGCCACAGCTCTACTAAATGAAAAGGACCAGTCTGGCAGCAGTAATGGCTCTGATGGCAGCCCAGCTAATGAGAACTCGGACCGCAGCCTCAGACAGGTAACATACCTGCATGTCCCACACTTTCTTTTGGCGAATATGCGTCTATGATGTGCGTATTTGTCAAAATATGCTAATTAGGTTTCAAGTGTTAAAGGAAGGCTGTGATTTTTAACCTGGGCTTGGGTTTCCCATTAAAAACAGTCAAAATCATTCTGGTGTTGAAATCGAACAAAATCAATATACGCTGTAACCATATGGGGCAAACTACTGCAGAAAATGAATGACTGATGAATGTTTATGCATGTGGGGAAGAGCCTCAATTGTACCCTTAGTGTGGACCATTTGTTTCATATCTTAGGATTCTGTGTCTAAGTTTTTAAAATTCTGACTGCTGTCTTCAAATGTCTATGTTTTTCTTCAGGGATCAGAGTCTCCTATGATGTTGGGTGATTCTAAGAGTGATTTAGAAGACGTCGACCCCTAACCCTTTTCATCAGCAATAGGGGCATTTTTTTTTTTACACAAGCAAAAAACAAGATTCCCTCCAATGGAGAGATATTGTAGCTCCAAGCAGCCAATCGAAAGACTGCATTTGACCTCCTGGGTGGGGCAAGGAATGGATGATCAGGAAATGAGGCACAAAGCCAGCCAATGAGCGTTCTTACTGCAGATGGCTCTAAAGTGAAGAAATGGGGAAAAAGGTTGTGGCTGGTCAAGGAAAAGGCTGAGGTAGATAAGAACGGAGCTCAACTCTCACTGGATATCATGTTTACTGGGATCCCATCATGTAGCCCCGAGCTCAGTAGAACATGGAGAGGTTTTTGTTTTGTGTCCTTTTTCATACACGTGCAGGATTTAGTGGTGCTGAGGAAGGGTGTTTTAAACAGCGACGGGGGAAAAAAACGAAAGTAAAAGAACACTGTTTGTGGATATTTGCCAATATAATAAGAAATGCATTCATGAAACATTTACAGCTGTGTTCCATAGGTGTAATTTCAAATGTAAAATAATATTTTTAAGAATTCTATACAGTTTTGTTTGAGAGGTGCCTCGTAATCATTTCTAAGAGGAACTTGTTACTCTTAGCTACTTAAATGATCTCTCTCTTTCTCTCTGTCTCGCTTTCTCTCTCGCTGGTATTTTTTTTACATGCACTTTATATATAACTTCAGTTTGTCAGGTCTGAGAAGGTGACATTTGACAGGCGATTGAGTGGCCATGTTCTTTGCTGCTTCGCTTTGTTTTGTTTAGATTTTTTTTTTTTGGCACGATCAGGAAGAGGGTAAGATATTAGATTGCAGTGTGAATTTGGTAAAATTAACAACTGTATTAGCGGATTTTTCGGATTGGAATTGAAGCCTTTTTCTCCACGTACTTGGAGTCTCCCCAGATTGGAGTGCATTCAGAACGCATCAGCTGTGTGTGTGTGTGTGTGTATGTATGTATATGTGTATATATATATACACACACACACACACACACATATATATTATGTGCGAAAGGCCTCTGGTTTGTAGCCAGGCAAAAATAAATAAATAAATAAAAATAGATCTTCCTCTCAGACTGACAGGTGCCAGAACAAATCACTCGACGTCTTATTGTTGAAGTGATATTACTCAATCGTACTCACTCTTACTCTGTTGGTTTTTTCCTGTCTGTGATCATGTGTTTGTCTCAGGCTTGCTGCATTGGATCTGCTACTGCGGCTTATTCGTTTTCATGTAGATGATCAGTCTCACACACACACACACACACACTCTCTCTCTCACCCACTCCCGGACCTCTCTAGGCTGTTTTGTGTTCCTGTGTATGTGTGTGTTTTGAGCTGGAGAAAATATGTTTCTACTATGCACCGTTGCCGCATCCAATCCCGTACACACGCACATCAACAGACATCTCCCGCCTATTCAGAGACCGGGGCGAGCTAGAGTCCGATCACACAGCCAACCTCACACTTGTTGCTTTGAGCTTTAACTCGGCTGCTTCTTCAGGGGTTTTCTTTGCCAAGAGCTATTTTATAGTTAGTTGCCTGTATTTGTTCGTCCATGTTTGTCTGCCTTATACCATGTGCATATGTGGTACATACTCAAACAACAACAACGGCACTGCTGCCAAAAGAAAGAAAAGGAGCGTAGAGGAGGAACCTGAGTGCCAAGGACTGTTTGGTGCTTGTCATGATCCCTGGCCTTCAGTTATGCTGACTCTCTCGCTCCCTCTCCCTCCCTCTCTCGCTCTCTGAGCCAGGATCTCAGCAAAGTGTCAGGGACAGCTGCTGCTTATTTTGTATTTAGCCTCGTACACTTTAGCGACATTCATACAATGTTTACAAAAGAACCTATCTCAGCACTGCGTTACATAAAGGCATTTGTTTTTCGGAGAGAAATGAAAAGGGATGCTGTGTGACTTATCATTTATTAGCCAACAAAAGTGTGCTTGCTGTTGTAGAGCTTAAACTGAGTGACGACAGTGGAAGTGAAAAAAGGAAACACGGAGAGGAGAAACACTGTTGTTCAACCCAGTATCACCAGTCATCGTTAGTGTGTTTCTTTGCTTATGCATGTATGTTTGTGAATGTAAGTGTGTAACCTTGACATGAATCTCTTTGGCTATATGTGTTTTGGAGTGATTACAATCACCAGGAAACAAAATGAATGGATTTTATGATGCCATATGAGCCATCTCGCTCTTTTTCTAAACAATCAACAGACTGCAGTTCTCCCCTGTAGTTCAATCATCATAACAGCATAGGTCGGGTGAATTCACTGCTTTTTTCTTGTTCGGGGTTTGGGGTAATCTGATGCTGAAATCCAATATGTAGCTATATTTGCGTCTCCAGTTAAATCTATTAATCAGTTTTCAGCAGTAATGTGGACCTGTTTTCAGCTTCTGACTGACAGGAGATCCTGTATCAGACTGGCTCATCACAGAAACAGCTTGCATCCATCCCCAGGATTGGACAGATGCTTGAATGTCACTCAACACTGGATTTTCTTTTTTTTTTTTTTGGTAAATAGAAATGAAAACAAAAGATCTACTGCAGGAACACACCTGATTGAAGAAGACACACCAAAATGATTTAAATTCAATTGTATTTCCATTCAATTCACTAGTGGTCCTCTCTTTTGAGCCTTTTTTTTTTTTTAAACAATGTTGATTGACTGGAGCTGGAGACACATAAATGGTTTTATTACTTGCACCTCTGATGATGGTCAGAATTCAAAAATGCATGTTCAAACCACATTTTAATTTGTAAATCAGAGTTTGATTATGGGAACTATTTGATATAAAAATGAATAAAACTGGAATGCAGAACATTTTATAATTTGTGCAGCTGTAATTTGTCTTTGTAAAAAAAAAAAAAAAGAAATCTGAACTGTGCAATTAAAGATTTTACCAAAGTAAAGTAATTTTTATTATTAAAAAAGATCCAAACAATACATTTACATTGAGTTCATGCAAGAAGAAATAATAATGTAGGATTTATCAAAATAAAACTATACTGAAGAGTGAAGCAGGAATTAAAACTTGAGCGTCGAGATTAACTAGCGTAAAGTAGTTTTACACGATTGTGGTTTATATTATACAGAGAAATATTAAGTATTATTTACAATATTTTTCACTATTCTGAACTAATTTGCCATCACCTTTAAGCTAGTATTTCAGGGAGCAGCGAATATTAACGAATGTAGTAAATTTAGGGTTTCGTGTTCGGCGTTGCTAAAGAGTTCGCTAACAGCTTTTAGGGTTGCAATCGGTTGTAACATGGGTCGCTAAGGTTCTTTTTGGTTGGTCAAGTAGTGAACGATGCTGGGGAGGTTGTTTAATTTTTTAATAGGGATAAGTTCATTAATCATTTTCTTCCTCGTCTTTCTTTCTCCGGTGCTGCAGGATAGCTGCAACAACAGCCAGACATAGCAATTCTTCCTTAAGGGCAACAATACATAAGGCTTCTTCCTGTCAGGGAGCCATTTCCATATTCTGGAAGGCTAGCTATATTTGGCGAGGGTTTGCTCACCCTTTTTTATGGCGTTGGGTTGTTCAACTCCAGGATGACAATCTGACAAGCCAATGAGGTTGTTTTCATTAGAGTGGGTTCATTTAATTGTTTGTCTCTCTTCCTGTCCACAATTTTTAACAGATCAATCTGAAATTTTTATGATGGGTAGGTGATCACCAATGGATGTTTCCTTTGTATTTTGGTAAGAATCTATGCACTGATGTGACCAAAAAAAAAAATTACAAATCCATGCACTGATGTCTCTTGAACTTGTAGTTCACCTATTATGAAGAATTGTTTTTCTGTAAAAGTATATAAATAATAATAATGAAATTCTCTATAGGTTTCATCCTGATCTGATCCCGATTGCACATTTAGTCACAATGTAAATATTACAGGGAATCCCATTTAACAACTTACAGTATGAAGCTTCTGTCTCGGCAGAATTTCATTTGATCAGGATAAGATCTTTATTGTTAAGAGGATAAAGTTTCTTACAGATCTGGACATTCTACTAGATCAAAAGGATCAAATCTAAAATATTAAGTGCATTTCTGGGCTTGGTGGAGGTTTGTGCTCTCCGTGTGCTCCTAGGTGTTTTTCTCCTTATTTTGGTTGCTCTGTTGATGAAGAGGCTGATACCTGCAGCAGATCGCAAAAGCAGAAGCGCCTTTACTTCCTTCAAACATCTGGATCACGCAGGTATTTCCACGGATGTATGCCCCATGAGTGACAGAACCATGTGACACAGCATTACATCCTGTAAGAGTCCAGGAGCCCTCACACGACACCTCCACCTAGGAAAGATTGGCACCAGTGAAGAGATTTGGGTCACAGAGAAGCTAGGATAGCTTCATGACTTAAAATAAAATTAATTTGGCATCAAATGTCATTTTATATGATTCAGTTGCTAAAGCAGGTGCACTGTATGGCCAAAAGTTGACCGGCACCTGACCATTAATGCTTGCTGTACAGCCCATTCCAGTCAGTGTTCTCTTTATTACAGCATCCACTGAGTACATTACAGCATTTTGGAGGCTGTCTGTGGGATTTGTGTTTATTATATATATATATACACACACACACCATATTTTTATCTCAATATACTTGTCGGAATAATTTTTTATTTTTTTTTGGTTCCCATTACTTACAACAGCATTGTTCAATACATTTTCACCAAAAAATTATAGAGAGGTTATTTTTAGCTTCTTAGGAGCTCTTTTAGACAGAAGTGGTAGTTAGACTTCACTGCACACTATTGTGTGTGTGTGTGTATATATATATATATATATATATATATATATATACACACACACACACACACACACACATACATATACATATATTATTTATATATATATATATATATATATAGTTATAGTAATTTTTATTATTTATATGACAATAAAACACCTGCATCTGGTATAAAATCACCTGTTTGGCAAATTTAGGTTGATGGTGTTCAATCAAGTGACATTCCAAATTTGGAGCATGGCAACAGGAGGCATGTGATGTCCCACCCTCTCTGGCAGGACACCCTTTACGGTTGCTATGGAGGGGCCATGAGGGGTCTGCTACATCTTGGGACCTGATATAGTGAGAGCTGCATCCTGCAGAGAGAAACAGTATTCAGGGTTAAACAAACACAAACCCCTAAAAAGATGGAGACACAATGATAGGCACAGCCCAGGATTCGGGTTTAGGTAGGATTATTTTGAGCAAATAAATCCGGAGAATAATTAGACACACATTTAAAAAAAATAATATTGAACTATAATAATAAATACTACTACTAAAAATATATTTACAGCAATTTTAACAGTATCCAGAAAAACCTTTTCATCTGCTTCCTTTTTGCCTCTGTGGATTTTTTTTTAGGTGAGTGATATTTAATTCATTGATAAAATCCAAAAACTTTGTCACCACACACCTCACAATTCATACCTGTGAGCTGATAATCCTGACTAGGGCAGTCTGCATCCATGCCCACATGGAGACCAGCACTGGCCTGACACTTCATCCTTCCACCTGTGCAGCAACGAGCTATGGCGTATACGCCTTGTCCTCCTACGCTATGGTGGGCCTCACACACCTTCTGCCCATCCCGTATCTGATGACACAATAAAAACAGTTTGGAAGTTTAACACAATCCAAAAGTCTTTTTATAATATCAAGACTGTGTGACGATCTTCGGTAGTAGTGACCTCTATTCTCTCTCCAGCATGCACTCCATTTGATGAGTAGCTGGAACAGCTGAACATCTCTTCACCACGGCGACAGCTGACCACTGCTGTGTCAAAGCTTCCTAGCCCTGACCTCTTAGACCAAACAGAGCGACACAGAAGTGTCTCGTCTGGAGAAAACACAAAAACATATGGGGTAAAAACTTGTACTTATGACTTTACAGAAGACTATATAGCAAGTAGGGATGGGAAACACTAGGGACCCCACGATACGATATCAAGATACCTATGTGCCGATTCAATTTATATCCCAATTCTAAAATTACCCAATCCAATATTACATTTCCTTCTCAGCTTTTTTATACGTTTTTACGATGTTTTGTTTTAAAGGCTTGAACCATGTAAAAGAAAGGTCTTTAATTGGTATTTCTTCACCAAGTAAGCAGATCATTTGCTCCTACTACATGAGATGCTGAGCTGCATGCCGGCGTGTGAATAGTTTAGAGGACTATAGAGGAACAGCAACATTTCACCACTTGAAATTTAAACTTCTGAATTAAAAATGGATTTCAAAAATCTATTTTGATACATAAATCACAGCACAAAAGAATCATAATACATTGTAATACATTGTAATGACAAAAACCTACTTTTTTAATGGAAATAAAAGCCAAATAAAAGCTTGCATGCAAAATGCGTCTGTTTCTAATAAATCGCAGTGTTTCATGAAACCTTTTTTCATGTACAGATTAAATAACAGCAATAACTCCGCACACAATTCCATTTAACGTAATTGCATACGAATTGTAAAAGTGCCTGGTTTTATTTTATTCAGAAGTCTAATATCTGTATACTCTTATTATTGCCATTAACTTGGTTTCATGTCATATTCTTGTGATTTCGCACACTCGAGAGACTGAAACAGCAGCCTTTTTAAACAGGCTAATGCAAACAATCAAACAGATTTTAGTGGTTTCCAACTTTGGAACTGTAAGTAAAAACCACCCGATGATGAAAATAGGCATATGTTCATGTGTAACAGGAGACTTTGTAAGGCTTGCCTTTCATTTCACTTTAAGCATTTATCATCACTAATTTCAACAAGTGTCAGCTGATTTGCTTTCAAGTTGACTTAGCTGGAAAGTTTTAGACTGACTTGCATTCAAATATCATGATAGCTGACGTCAGTAATTTCCACCCCAAGTATTTCTGAGGTGCTTAACAGGGGTATTAGATCTGATATCAAAATTGTTGATCTGTCAATTCAGAATGTCAGTCTCCTAAAGCTTTATTACTGCAAACACTTGTTAAGAAATTCCTATAAATGTTTCCGTAAGTTTATGCCAGTTGTACACATGATACATTACTCCTATCCCTATGCTTAAAACGTTACCAAATTAATTCTGACAAACAATTGTGGTCAAATATCATATGATCAGAAAGATGTAAAGACAAACCTGAACTCTGACCTGTAGCAGTAGATGAAGGCAGAGCAGCCACCATGTCAGGGGTAGTGAGGTAGTGTTCAGGTGGCAGAGATCCTGGATTTATTACATGCTGGACTGAGTGGTAGCGGAGCAACTGCAGGACCTCAGCAGGACTGGCACTGGGGTGAGCGTTCAAAAGCACTGCAGCTATACCTAATTACACACACACACACACACACACACACACACACACACACACACACACAAATAAGCAAGTTAGCAATCAAAAGTACAGTGTAATGAAAAAGTGTTCTTACTAACCAGCAACGTGTGCAGCTGCCTGTGAAGTTCCGCTCTTAGTAGTGAAGCAGGTTGTGCATTCACTGGAAGCACTGACGATGTCATCACCAGGGGCAAACACATCCACGCAACGGCCCAGGTTGGTACCTGTGGTTCCTGAACTCAGCGGCTGGTCAGCAACATTGGTAGCTCCTACTGTAATCACCTGCACACAGTCAGTATAATAATATTATCATCACCACATCAAGGCCACTACTGTTTAAGTAGTTGCCTCATAGACCAGATTAAACGAAGAACTCCAGTCCATTAGGTTTTTAGTTTACCGCCTTTTATCAGTGTCGGCTAAGATAGACTCCCTGCAAATCTAGTAGGATTATGCGGTTCTGCCTTAAATGAGTGAAGAGATGGTGTTCTCCTACTTTAAGTAGGTTTCCATTGGGTTCTCCATTTTCCTTCCATTTAAAATAAGAAATGCCATGCAATGGTTTCTGTAAATTGCCCCAATGTGTTCATGGTGCCCAACATTGGTGAGTGGCATCCCAAACACCCCAATATGCCTGTTTCTATGATGAATATGCGGAATTGGGTATATGTTTGTTAATTGTTGAATATGAACAGTTCATGTGAACATCTATTTTGTATAAATTGTAGTCGTCCAGTTATTCCTTCACTGGAACTAAGAGGCACAACACTACTCCATAACAATGCTTAGAGTGGAAAAAACAAACAAACTCAAGTGTCCTGCATAGAAGCCTGACCTCAACCCCACTGAACAGATCTGGGATGAAGTGAACTTCGACCCAGGCTTCCGTACCCAACATCAGTGCCCGACTCTCATTAATACTCACAGTAGTGGGAAGCCTTCCCAGAAAAGTGGAGCAAATGGGGACTAAATCTGGAAAGGGCTGATAAACAAGCACAGTAGTTGTCCACATACACTTAGCCTTGAATCTTTGTATGAAGTATAATACCTCTGGCTCTGAGGCTGGTGAGTACATGCAGGCATCATCCTGGTAATTCCCTGCAGCAGCTATTAGAACTGCACCAGAATGTACCAGTTCTCGACAGGCAGTGTTGAGAGTGCGACTGAATCCCCCAACAAATGGTAGTAGTATAATCACAGGACTGATGGGCTGGGCCTGTAGAGATGCACGGATGTACTCCAGACCTGTAGAAACAAATATCAGCATGCCTGTTTTAAAAAATGTATAAAATATGAATTTATATTTTTTTGGTCAGGATGTTTACGATACATTAAGTCATGTTTAATGTACAAACAGATGCGTTTACCTGCCAGTGTTCCAGACACGGTGCCTCTGCCCTGACAGTTGAGCACTCTCACAGTGTTCACACTAACGCCACGTGCAACGCCAGAGTCTCGCCCACTCAACACTCCAGCTATGTGTGTTCCGTGGCTGTCACACTGACTGGCCTGCCATAGATACAAAAATCATAACTGGATTCCCATATGCTCCATTTTTCACCTTGTACTTCTCTCTTGGATTAGTGTATTATGATTGTTAAAGTCGGTAGTACAGCATTTATTATAAGGGCATTTCTGTGGGGAGTTTGCATGTTCTCCCTGTGCTTGAGTGGATTTTCTCCAGATACTCTGGTTTCCTCCCACAGTTCAAAATCATGAACAGTTCACAGTCCAATTGGCTGTTCCAAATCACCCCTAGGTGTGAGTGTGGGTGTGAATGGTTGTGTGAGTGTTGGCCCTGCAATGGCCTGGCGAGCTGTCCAGGGTATACCCGGGCCTCACCCAGAGTCGGCTGAGATCAGCACCAGCCTCCCCAGCTTGATCTTTAGGATGGTGGTTCAGTGGTTAAGGCTCAGGAAATTTCACAACATCGATTACACACAGCAACCATACTGTATTAGAATGAATGCATTAATATAGACCTGTGATGTGATGCTGCTGGCACTACTGTAAGAGACGCTGTTAAATGTAATTAATCCACTTCTTGTGACTAATCAGACAGGAGAAGTTGTGGCACTGTGGCATCATGGTCATTAATATGAAGTGACAGCTGTCTCCATCAACAGTAAAGACCTCTTAGCTCTCTGACCTGCCTGTGAACTTGGACTCCGTCCTCATCAGGCACGCTGTTGAAGTCTGTCACCATTACTTTTCCCTCGATTTCACGATGATTTATCTGAACGCTGGTGTCCAGGAGGAAGACAGTCACTCGTGCGCCATCATCTACATCGAATTTTCATTGATGAATAAATTTCTCCTTTCACTTCTCATACACATTCTCATTTTCATTCCAAATTAAAAAATGACTTTAGGCTATATGACAAGAAGGTAAAATCTGAGTAAAGGCACAACATCAAGGGCAAACAGTATTTGTGTGCGTGTGTGTGTATGCGTGTGTGTGTAGGAATGATAGAGACTGTATTTGCGTGTGAGACAAAAAAAAGAGAGTGGCTGTTTGTGTGTGTGTGTGTGTTTTAGAGAGAGTGAGAGAATGTATTTGTGTGAGAGAGAGGAAAAAGAGAGTGTGTGTAAGAAAGAGAGAGTGTGTGTGTGAGAAAGAGAGAAAGTCAGAGGAAATAAGATAATGTATTTGTGTGTGTGTGAGTATGTATGACAGAGAGAGTGAGAAAGAATGAAAGAGTGTATTAGTGTGTGTGTGTGTGTGTGTCTAGGGGGGAGAGATAAAAAGAGTGTGTGTGTGAGAGAGAGAGAGAGAGAGAGAGAGAGAGAGAGTGTGTGTGTGTGTGTGTGTGTGAGTGAGAGAAAGAGAGAGTGTGTGTGTGTGTGAGAGAGAGAGTGAGAGCGGTGTGTGTAAGTGTACTCACTGGGTGGTGTGTATTTTCCTGTCTCATGCTCCGTCTGAATGATGCGCTCCAAGTTCCACGGAATGCTCTGAGCAAAAACGGACGAGTCCTCTTCAATGTATGCAACATGTGGAAGCTTCAGAGCCTGTGAGTGACACACAGAGTGAAATGACAAGAGACCGAAAAGCAGTTTGGTGTGATGCACTCTGCCTTAGACTGGAAAAGCAATCGTGAAATTCACACCTTAAACATTTTTGGTTTCTCTTTACCAAAATGTATAATTAACATTTAATCATCAAAGGAAAGGTGGCTGTCACTGAACTGTCTGGGGAACTGTGCGGAAAGGTGGCTGTCACTGCGTCTGGGGTGAATAATTGTGTCAGTATATACTCCTTGGGAACAAAGGCAAAAAAAAATATCACACTAAAATAAGATTTTTCAGATTTTTTTTTAACATGGCACACGTGTGCTCTGAGTGCACGCACAAGCAGGTGTAGAACAGCTATGTAACGGTGCGTCTTTAACTCTCTTTAAGAATTTAAGTATATTCTATGCAGATATTAAAGAAAAGCAAACTAAAATTAGATTTTTAGAGTTTATTTTCACATATTATTATCATTACAGAAGCAGGTCATGTGAGCACTGCATACTCCGAGCAGAAGTAAATGCTACACAGCCGACAGTCTCATTCAGAGCTCAGTACATAATACACAGAAACGGAAGTTAACCACACTTCTGCTCAGTGAAAGATTTAGTATTTACTACATGGAAACACAAGAATTTTTTAAAAATTATTTTTGCCTTTTAAAGCATAACAATGATGAGGCTGCCTGTTCCAAGAGACCATGATAACTGTGAGGAGCTGTCGTTCTGATTCATGCGTTATACACTCAGGATAATGTTTTTAATCTGCCGACAGAGCAGCAACAATGTTCACTGTTATACACCAAAGGAGGCCATATTTCTTTTAGTTTTTTTAACAAACTAATACAAATTAAATCTGTGTCCCCGTGCATGAAGCTAATAACCCACAGATTCATAAAAATGAGAAAATTAAATCTGAATACAATAATCTGTACGTTTCTTATCGGTCAACCAGACATGGATTTTAGGATCATGATGGCTATATGCCTCGTAATAATCAGAAAATTACACTCACAATTTTTAACAGCTTTGTTAGACATGGCAAACTAAAATTTTGGGAGCATGTGGGTCATCAGGTTCACGCATGGGGTCACAGAAATATTAGCTGTACCAAACTTTTCAAAAATGCTTGCATTTCTTTCTTAATTTAAGACAGGTGTGGTTAATAAATTTGTTCAGCACTGTATGTTAACGACGTAACTATAAAAAGCAGTTTGAGATAAAAGTATAAATAACTGGTCATATAGATTTTGTGATGCAAGTTGGTGGTTATAATTTTCCACATATTTCTGGGTCCAGGCAAACTACACCGCATTCATATTCACCATCACCCCAACACATCTGGGGACTGAAATCCAACACAGCTAGTAACTAAGAGGAGCGTTGTGATTACCCTGAGTTTACACTGGGACATGATGTCTGCAATCTCCACGATTTGAGAGAAATAAATAAATCTGATGCAAATAGTTATCAGCTTTCAGAAGTCACATAATTATTTTAAAGAAGCAGTAAAGTGTCACATGATCTCAAAAGGGACAACACTGGTTTATTTAGGAAGGGATGACAATCAAATCAACAACACAGATAGCTAATTTACCATCGGCAGGACTTCGCTGTTCATTTTAATTAGGAATCCGTAGAAGGCTCCAGAGTATGTGTGCATGATGTGGACGGTGTGTCCGCTCCTGGCTGCATGTATGCGCAGGCTGCACACCGTTCGCTGCACATGACTGTCTCGCATTCCCTCCCGCAGCACCACTAGGTATTGCTCTGGTATGCGCCATGCACTCTGTACACAAACCAACACACACACACACACACACACACACACACACACACACACACACAGCAGGAAATGTCTTGACATCACTTTTAAGGAAACTTGGACATTTAACTGTATGAAAAGCAAAATACACCTCTTATAAACATGCGGCAGATATTAAATGACATAAAGGGGTGATGGGGGAGTCTATAAAAGGATTACCAAGAGGCCAATCCTAATGCAAACATTCACAAAACCACTTAATGTGTATAGTCGTGTAGTTATATTTTTGTATATATAGATATTTGTAATTTTTTTATTAAGACTTTTATCTTTGTCTTTATCTCATTCTTACTTGGTATGGATCAGCTGTTTGCACACAATTTCCTCCTAGATCAATAAAGTATTCTGATTGTGATTCTGATTCATCCTTCTAGAGTCACAGGAAGGCTGGAACCAATCACAGCCGAATCTGGTTGAAGGCAGGGTGCACCCAGAACAGCTCGCCAAACATTGCAGGGCCAACACACTCACAACCATTCACACTCACACTAGGGGCAATTGTGAACAGTGCCAGGACTTGAACCCTGGATCTTATTGCTGTGTGGTGAATGTGCTAACCACTACAACACCATGCCACCCCAGATACAAACAATCAAATTCCAAAAAAAAAAAAAAAAACTGGGCCAGAAAACAGGGCATCAAAGTATTTTGTAAACCATTACCCCCTCCCAATATGCTTGTAGGCAGAACCATACATATATACACATAGATGCGTAATTGGTCCACTTCTGCACGTCGAGCAGAACTGTGCAATCCACCATCTTAAGGTGGTGCGAGTTGGTGAACAAAAATAGTAAATTGTAAATAGTAAATAAAGACTTGCTCCCACAGTCTCTATTTACTATTTACAATTTACTATTTTTGCTGCCTCGTGTTCATACACATCATGTAATATATATGTAACAGTATAGAGGCGCTCTGATAACATACTGACACTATTAAATAATTTTGCTGCACAATTTGTTGTGCAGTCAAGAACTGTATTAAAACAATTACTACAAGAGCTGTAATAAAAAAATAATAATAATTACAAAAATAATAATTACAAGAGCTGTAATAAAAAATAATTACAAAAGCTGTAATAGTTATTTCAGAAAGCTGTTAACTGTTTCTGAACAAAACTGGGTGTGTATACATCAAAGTTTCCTTTGCAGTTATGTGATATAACTTTCATGATACAATAATGAAAAGCTGATTTAATTAATGTGTATATAATATAAAAAGTATATAAATATGATAATGATTCAGTAAAAATGTGACCTATATGTACTTATTTACCAATTAGTTATTTGTATTGGTTATATTGGCAATGGTTCAGTGGTGGATTCTTACTGGTTCACTTTTTTAATAGCTCAGGTACTTAATGTCAAACTTCACTGAAATTATGAAATTAGCCTCATCGTTATCAGTCATATTCACTGATAGGAAAAAGTCCTTAAAAACTGATATGACTGTGTGTGTGTGTATATATATATATATATACATACACACACACACACACACACACACACACACACACACACACACACACACACACACAC
>JAOUQZ010000033.1:4201035-4238535 GCA_028564935.1 Neosilurus hyrtlii | reverse complement strand
ACGCCACCACCTTCAGATCGCACGATTGCTCCTTACGTAAACGGAGTCAGGTTTCAAGTGAGATTCTCCAGCTTTTGTTTTCTCAGGGAGATATAAACTCATCCCTGCGTTCTGCATCACCTGTGTTTAGCTGTGATCTGATGTTTCTCATACAGAAGGGAAAGCTATTTGTTTAGAGTATCAGGTTATAATATCTCCTTTCATATATAATTCATATTAATGAATCCCATTCAGCAAACAATGCCTTGTTTAGTGCAATAAGCTTAAAGACAAGAGTCTCATAATCATATTGTAATAGTGAGAGGGGACACCTTTCCCCCCTTTTTTCCCCACTTTAATTATACTATTTTTTTAAGAACCCCTATACAGTGACAGCCAAAAGTTTGGACACACCTTTATTTAGTTCAGACCCAGTATATGTGTCCAGACTTTTGACTGACGCTCTAGGTTTTAGCAGCTGTTATAAACATTTGTTCCCTCGCCAGGCTTCGGTTTTTTTTCTCCCGTTATGCTGCAATCCACTGTACCCATCACGCTGAAAAGCTTTCAGCAGTCAAACTTGTGATGAGGGACACAGAGGAATTCAACTTGGAATTTGGAAAATCGTGACCTCGGACCGGGGGTGGTACGGTGGCGTAGTGGTTGGCATGCCCGCCTCACGGCAAGAAGGTCCTGGGTTTGATTCCCTGGCATTTCTGTGTGGAGTTTGCATGTTCTCCCCGTGCTTGCGTGGTTTCCTCCGGGTACTCTGGTTTCCTCCCACAGTCCAAAAACATGCACATTAGGCTAACTGGCTGTTCCAAAATGCCCCTAGGTGTGAGCATGAGTGTAAATGGTTGTGTGTGTGTGTGTGTGTGTGTGTGTGTTGGCATTGTGATGGCCTGGTGAGCTGTTCAGGGTGTACCACGCCCTTGCCCAGAGTCGGCTGAGATGGGAGCCAGCCTTGAAGCCCTGAAGTTATCCAGATAACAGCAGCACAATTCCTAAAAAAAATCATGCAGACACATGTCAAGGCCAATGTTAAAGGTCCCTGTTAATGTTGTTATCAGGACCTTCTTGCCGTGAAGTGAACTTGCTAACCACTACGCCACTATGCTACCCACCTCAGTATTAAATGTTTTGTGAATTTAGAGATGTGTTTCTGCATACTATGGTTGTACAGAGTGTTTAGTTGAGCTGCCAGAGTCTTTCCACTGTGTTTGTGTGTGTGTGTGTTTTTTCACTGTTTTTTCACTTTTGAACTCAAGACATTGTTCTGTGTTGAAAAACCCCAGGAGTTCAGTAGTTTCTGATATATTTAAACCCTAGCCTGAACCTTGCACTTCTCCGGTGCTATATTAAGGCTAGAAGCCTGGGGAACTCAGCCTGATAAATGTGCCAGACAAGGCCAACTGGTGCTAAGGTGGTGTGTCATGGTGGAAGGCAGGGTTTAGACCATTTCACTTGGTGTTATTTATTTTTTTAATCAATAATTTATTGTTTAAGCTCAACAGCAAATATAATTTGGCTGAACATCTGTCAAAAGCTAAACAGTTTTAGCCAGACATAGCTTTAGCTGCCATATAAAAGCTTGTTCACTTAATGTAAGAAATATAAGAAAATAAAAGTTTGTAAGTAAATGAAAGCCTGTAAAACTTATTTGATAACTGTGGGATATCGGCTACTAAGTTCACGCATGTCTTTATTCTTTTTAAAGTGAACATTATCTATTGCTTTTCTTCTGTATCTCTAGGATTTAACGTATTTTACTGCTACTATATGACTAATTGGATAAATGCACGGATAAGCTGGTTCACAGGTATACAGTTAGTGTACAGGTGCTCCAATTAGTGCACACTGGACAGCAGTGATATCGATAAACCTGATACAAGTGGACGATTTTCATGCACTGTACACCTAAAAGATTTTCCAGATGTTTAACCACATACAAAGGAAAGTGTGTCAAATGAAATAGTCATTAAGTGTGGGCAGTATTTAAAACCCTGCTGCAGTAAAGCCTGTCAACAGCAGGGTCTTTCCTCATTCATTATGGTTATTGTTAATGTCTTGTAGTCGAAAACCAGGGATGGATCTCAGTATCTTGTGATTATAATGTGATTATCATGCAACTGGAAAGCGAATAACAGCTTTAAGTCTAAATATAGGCAGCCAACCCTTACAGAGAAGTCTGAATGCAGTACATGAGTCAATATCCACTCACTCATTTGCTGATCCACTTACTTCTACTAGGGTCGCGGGGAGACTGGAGCCAACACTGGGTGACGGCAGGGTACACCCTGTACAGTCCGTCAGATCATTGCAGGGCTAACACATGCACAAATCCATACACACCTAGGAGCAATTTGGAACAGCCAATTAGCCTAATGTGCATGTCTTTGGACTGTAGGAGGAAACCAGAGTACACAGAGGAACGCCACACAAGCACAGGGAAAACATGTAAACCACACAGAAATGCCCGAGCCCAGGACTTGAACCCAGGACCTTCTTGCTATGTGCTAACCACTACACCACTCTTCCGCCCTTAGTCGGTACTGGTTCAGAAATTATTATATAAGCTCACTAAGCTTATATAACCTCGTTTTCTGAGCAACAAGGAGGTCTTAAGACTTGAAGGTGTTGAGGACATAGAACTGAAATTGGTGAGGAGTCGTCTGCGCTGGGTTGGCCATGTTTGCCGTATGAATGACCGTAGACCTCAAAAGGAACTCCTCTTTTGCCAGTTGGCACATGGATTCCTCTCAGTCGGTTGGCTAAAGTTGCATTTTAAAGATACCTGCAAGAATCCTCGGAGGTCGAGTACTTGAAGTATGGCAATCTATCATCAGCACCAGACAGGAATGGCATTGAGTAATGGTTACTGTCTGCGATAAGGTAGATCAGAATAGGATTAAAGAATACGGAAAGCAAAGAGAAAGATGAAGAAGGAAGGAACTGTGTAACACTCGTTATCAGGTGGCAGGTGTATAGATGATGTATAGATGTATAAAATTATATAATTTCCCATCCTTGATTTTTATTATTCTGGTCAGGCATGCTGGACCTGTTTGAACTGTTCTCTAACAAAATATAATCAGAACTAAAAAAATTCCACAAGTTAATCCCCACAGTCCAAACACATGCACTTTAGGCTAACTAGCTCTTTCATATTGACAATAGGTGTGTGTGTGTGTGTGTGTGTGTGTGTGTGTGTGTGTGTGTGTGTGTTGGCCCTGCAGTGGTGTGGCAAGCTGTACAGGGTGTACGCCCAGTGTTGGCTGAGATCCCCACAAATCTAGGAATACAATAACATAACACATGACAATAGGAATTGTTATGAAATGAGGTTAAATCTAGAACTTCTGTTTTTTATTCCCTTTGGGGAAGTTGTTAAAGGATCTATGCAGAGTATTTCCTGACCCAAAATAGTTCCTTTCAGTGATCTGGGTTTCTCATCTGTCTGAAGGGGTACATTTATTTTTGAAAGTGTAACACAACGTGCCTTTTAGCTATTACAGCAAGCCAGTTTTATTCAGGACACACAAAGTAAATTCATCCAGATCCTAATATTCTCAACCTACATTTCAACATTTAAACACAGATAAAAGTTATGTATAGGCCCAAGTTACAAATGAATACAGCTGCTATACTGGCTCCATTTTCACTTGCTTTTTGTTATTCTTAGTATAAAACTCATCGCACGATTAAGGAATGATTAACGTTTGTGTCTGGCACTAAAACTAATCCAGTGAGCAAAACTGCAAATAAATGAAATACCAGACCCATAAGTTATTAATACCCTGGACATTTGCAGTAGGGTATTATTTATCTATTTACTGATTTTTCTCGGTTAGCATGTCCGCCTCACTGAAAGAAGGTCCTGGGTTCACTTGTTTTCTCTGTGCTTGGGTGGGTTTCCTCTGGGTACTCCGGTTTCCTTACACAGAGCAACGACATGCACATTAGGATAATTGGCTGCTCCAGATTGTCCCCAGGTGCCCCAAGAGCATAGCTATTGATACCAGATGTGCTAGGGTTTGAATATGTCAGAAACTACAGAACTCCTGGGGTTTTCTCCAACACATAACAATATCTTTATTTTTTTACAGGTTATGGTGTGAAAAATGTACACACACAAACACACACACACACACACACACACACACACACATACACACACAATGGAAAGGCTCTGACAGCTCAACTAACCACTTTTTACAACCATAGTAAGCAGAAAGGTATCTCTAAATTCACAAAACATTTAATATAGAGGTGACTTTAGTGCGATTAAGTGGTTCAGCAAACGAGTTAGTCAGAGTGAATTTTTTTTTTCGTGTATTCTTTTCTAACACTTTCCCAGTATGTTCATGAGAACCATTATCAAGGCCTACCACTTGTCACCAGTAGGTGCCAGTAAAATGTTTGGCGCAAACCCAACACTGCCTATGACCAAAAAAACCTTAAGAATGGCAGCGAGAACATCCAAGATCTGTGACTGCTTTTCCTCTTCTGGACAAAGACATCTCCTCATTATTAACCCTTAACTAGCAGATTCTGGTTTCCTCCCACAGTCAAAAGACACGAACATTATGCTAATTGGATATTTCTCGATTGTCCCCTAGGTGTGACTATGAATGTTTGTGTGTGTGTTTGAGTGTGTGTGTGTGTGTGTGTGTGTGTGTGTGTGTGTGAGTGTGAGTGTGTGAGTGTGAGTGTGTGTGTGTGTGTGTGTGTGTGTGTGTGTGTGTGTTGGCCCTGTGATGGTCTGGAGAGCTGTTCAGGAGCTGAATGAACTCCCCACGAACCTAATAAAGGATAAAGCAGTTTGCAAAATGAAATGAACAGAAATTAATGATTTTAAATATGTAAAAATTACCGTATGATAATAATAATAATAATAATAATAATAATAATAATAATAATAATAATAATAATAATAATAAATCCAGATAGTCTTAGAGCTCATTCCAGACGTGATCTTATTTTTTGTAAGTCATATTTGAACAAAATCAAAATGTGTGTGTGTGCACGTGTGTGTGTGTGTGTTCATCTCATGGCTACCCTCTTTGCACACTAGCCATACTCAAGAAATGTCTCTGTGCTACTTCCTTGTTTTTTTTGTTTTTTTTTTTGGTTGTTTTTTTTTTCCGGGTTAATTCGTGGAAACTGAGTTGTGCAGCACAGAGTTGTATCACAGTTCATTGTAGATTTAGGCTTGGACTGTATTCTGATTCATTTTTAAGTTGATTTAGATAAAAGCATCTGTGAAATATTACAGGGTTGTAGAAGGTCAAACAGCTAAAAATGTCTCTTTATTCGTCTGAGTGAAAGTTAATTCTTGCTCCTGTCTGTCCTGCAGAAATTCTCCTATTAAATATAGTCAGATGTTGCCTTCAGCAGTTCTGTTATAAGGATTGCAAAGCATTATGTTAAACTGGGATTTGAGTGCAGAAAACAAATCTGAGATGAAAATCATTGGATTTTATGAAAATTATTGTGCATTACTTTGTATTACTATTTAAATTGTAGTTCAGAGGAAACAGATAAGAAGATGTTAAACGACAAAATTACACTAAACTGTGTCGGAGTGAGTGGATTCCTTGGAGTTGCCCTACACAGAAAAGTAAATAGATTGATGGCTTTACATCTTAATCATTCACTCAAAGAAAACCATGTTTCTCTTTTAAAGATACCATAATGTCCAGTTTTCTTCACAGCACTGCTGCAAGACTTCAGTCCAGGCATGTTGTGTGTTTGAAGGTAGATGGAATAAATGCAGCTGGAACTGAATATGAATATAAGTGTACCTGCCTCATAACAACTATTTGTATCAGTTACTAACCTTGTTTGGCCTTTAATTAATCATCATATTGCTCCTCTTTTTGTCTTCTCCAGCATGCTTAAATGAACAGAACACTGAGGGTTGCTGCCGTAATAAACTGTGACCCAAAGACTTAATAAAATTTAAGAAAATTTAAGAAGAAAAATGTGTAATTTTTGCTGCTTCACCCCACCCCAATTTTTTTTAATCCCTATTCACTGTGCTTCTGTTTCCATGTTCATTAAAATGTGGATCACAGTAAGTGTTGCTGGCGGTGGTGCTAGTGGTAGTGTGTCTATGTGTGTGAGAGTGAAGGGTGGGGGCACTTGTACATGTCTCACAACTATGAAATTAGCAACCAGTACGCTATTCATTATGCATTTTATGACCCTCGGGTTAAAAAACACTCAGACTTTTATTCACTGTCCATATCTGTTTTTAGGTAGCTGGGATCATACACCTCCTTATTGTAGAGATCTCTATCAGGCTGTGTAGCCCTGCTGTCTGGAAGAAAGATACTTGAGCAATCTTGGTGCATGCTGGGAGAGCACTGGGGAATGCCAACAATCTCAGGGGATTGTTGTGTCTCAGCTAATGAGAGGATTTCATCCTTTTCAGCGTCCTTTAACTGAATGAAAACAGCCAGAGGATCCCTGATGCGTTCATCCAGACTGTCACTGGAATAAAAAAGAAAATCATGTTATCGGGGAAAAGAGGAGGTAAACATGTGAGAGAGTTATTCCAAATCTACTGTAGATTTCCTATTTATTAGTTTTATCCTCTAACTGCACAGAATTTTTATTCATTTTTTTATTGTCTAAGCCACTTAATCCAAATTAGGGTCACGGGGAGGCTGGCACCAACTCTGGGAGAAGGCGGGGTACACCCTGAACAGCTGCACCGTATTTGTACATTCCAATATGTCCTCTGGTATAAAATAAGGTGGACCAACATTTCTAGCCTTTCATTTCTTATTTTCTTTCTAAGATTTCTGAACACACTATCTACCACCATGTGTCTTCCTGTCTCTTGCAGAACAACCTTCAACCCAGACCTTCTAATCAGACTGGCTTCAAAACAGCACATTCCATAGACTGCTTTTTTCGATGCCACCGAGAAGCTACATACATCTAGATTGGCCAAACTGCCATCAGTCCTCGTCCTCCTCAACCTTTCAGCAGCACTTGACAAAGTCAACCACAAGACTCTCATGTCCATCCACAGGAGTCTTGGAATTCATGATTCAGCATGGCAATGGCTTGCTTCCTACCTAGATCGGTCATGTCAGGGTAAATGGAAGAGATCTGCTCCACGTGGACACTCCAGTGTTGTCCACCAGGGCTCAGTACTTGGTCCTCTTCTGTTCTCTCTTTATACTAAGTCTCTCAGCGACCTCATATCCTCACATGATCTCTCATACCACTGCTATGCAGATGACACTCAACTTTCCTCCCTCAGACACCAGATGTTTGTGCCTGGATCTTCGCAAGTCTGGCAGATATCTCGTCATGGATGGCAGTTCATCATCTGTAACTCAACCCCAACAAAACTGTTCATCCCAGTTGATCATGATCTTGTAATCTCTGTGGACAATTTTCAGATCTTTCCTTCACTGACTGCACGGAACCTTCGTGGTAACCAAGGACAATTCCCCGTCCGTCTCCTCTCATATTGCTAATCTTTCTTGATCGTATTGATTTCTCCTCTTTAACATTAGAAGGATTTGTCCATTTCTTTCCATTATGGCCACTCAGGTACTTGTTCAGCCCCTTGTCATCACAAGGCTAGACTGCTGTAAGTCACTGCTGGCAGGTCTGCCTCTGAGTGCCATTCGACCTCTGCAGCTAATCCAGAATGCAGCTGCATGACTCATTTTCAAACCTCTGAACATTCCTTTCTTCCGCACCATTCCACTGCTACGTGCTCTGCACTCACTTCCTGTATTTGCTTGCATCATAACTGCTCAACTGGCAGCTGAGTCATTGGGTGTCTTTAAACTACAACCGAAAACCTACCTCTTTTTTGTGTACATTTGGCACAATTTACTCTGAGATGAAGCATGAAGCCCATCTTCGTAAAATGGCCTGAGAACAGCTTCTTCCAACTGAACTGTGGATCGTTGGCATCTTGGTAGTTTCTCTGACTAATGCTCTCATTATGCGGTCTCTGGCTTTTGGAGGACGGCCTCTTCTAAGCAAAGTCATAATTGTCTCATTTTGTTTCCATGGTTTAATAAGGAATTTAATGGTGTTCTGTGGTGTGTTTAAAGTTTGGGATTTTTTTAAGTAACCAAAACTTTATTGATGTTGTTCCAGAACTTCCCAGACTCCTTTTAAATATTTCATGGTTTTCATGATGGTGTTTATTTTAAGCATTTTCTCTAACAGGCTCCAGGGCCTTCCAGGAACAGGCGTGTTTATAATGAGATCATGTGACATTAATTGGCCACAGTTTTACACCATTCAAATGGTAATGTGATATCTGATGGCAAATGGAACCACTAGAACTAATTCAGGGGTTTTAGTGCATCAGAGGAGAACATTTATGTAATTATTTGTCACTTGTAAATGATATTGGTATTTTAGTTCAAGCACTGTAGATGATATTTTAGGGAAAGCAATCGCTCTAACAGAATATTTTTGGGAAGTAGAAAGAGCCCATGTGGAATAGGGAAAAGATTTGAAAGTCCACAAAGGTCCTGAGCTCATGAATCAATTAAGTAAATATACCCAGGAAAATCATTTCCATTTTCGTCACATGATAGAGGATATCAACACGTGAAAGACTCAACAGTAACCACTGATGGTGCTGAAATTTGAGCTTCAGAATTCAAAGCAAAGAACAAGATCATGAAGGCGTTGTTGAATTGGTAATCCGTAAAGGTCAGCAGAGACACTGAGACACATTATGGCCCCTGTTAAAGAGCATGGCATCTGAGTGTCTGAGTGTTGTTACTGAAGATCTTTCAGACATCCATCCATCCATTTGCAGAACCACTTCATCCTACGAGGAATATAGGAAGGCTGAAGCCTATCTCAGCAGACTCTGGACTGGGATACTCCTTGAACAGTTCACCAGTTCTTTCAGACGTAGATACTGATAAATCACAGTTTATTCATCTTTGGAATTTCGGCCAGCTTGGATTGCCTCCAGCTTTCCCCACAACCATAAACTATAAGCAATACAGATGATGGATGAATCGATGGATGCATGGATGGAATTCAGGCTGTTTGTTTTCCAGTAACTGGGAGCATGTTCGTGTAGTGGTTAGCACAGCAACAAGGTCCTGGGCCCGAAACACATGGTCAGCAAGAGCGTTTCTGTTTGGAGTTTGCATGTTCTCCCCACACTTCTCCTGTTTCCTCCCTAAAGGAGGAACATTCATAAAATAATGACTTGGATATATCTAGTTCTCTGAAACATGCATGCAGTCTTTGAGTCTGCAGGACTAAACCTTCATCCTATCGATATTAACATCAATATAATCTCATCATAGTCTATACAACCGCATTCAAGGTCTGGCCAGATTCAATCAGCGGACCTCAGAGCCTTGTCAGTGTGGGACTGATCGACGAACTGATGCATAATGATTGCTGATAGGTCATGCAAGCACACAGCCAGACCGAGAAAGCCTCTCATTCTGATGTTGTGTAAATTAGATTGCTTTAGTACAAGTGAATCGATTTCCGGTTATATTGGGTATGTCTATATTTAACTGTAGAGACTGTTTGTGCTTAAAATAGCTAGCCAGTAATTTGGTGTTATATAATGCAATTCATATCATTGCAACCAAGGTGTCAGAAGATATTGATATTTAAATTGCAAACCTTTAGCAAAGTGTACCTGGTTCATTTTAAAACCTCAAAGCAAATCTTGATTACAAGTTCTTGGATATCTGTTCTTCATCTTGCTGTGACCTACCTGACTTGTAGGACCTTGACTTCAGTACACAGCTCCTGTTCCTCACAGCTTCCCAACTCATCCTGTTTTGGCAGGGTGAATGTTACCTACAGAATGCAGCAGTATCACATCTGTAAAGCTGACCAACAAATGTGGATTGATGGTGTGGAACATACTGTATTTAGACATGTAACACCCTATAATAGCTATGTGGACATTTCTGGGTCATCGGAGTAGCTAATAATTACAGTACGGTTTAGATTGGATCGTATTTATACTGATGCATTGATCATGTAGAGCAAGTAACATAATACTGTATTTAGTCAGGTGATTAGACATTAAAAAATCTCAGCTGAACATTTAGTCTACAGTCTTGTCTTATCAGATGCTGTTGAAAAACAAATAATGCAGTACATTACTAAATATATAGAATCTATTACTAAAACGTGAATAGTGTTCAGCCAATGTCATATAAAGACTTCTTAAAATAGTATACAAATTGCTGTATGTGAATTTTTCTCCTCACCCGTGGGTAGCACTGGCACATGCTCCAAACTGTTCCAATGCTCACCATCAGTGCCCCTACTGTACAAAAAGTGATAAACACCTGAGGCTCCTCTGCAGCCACCAAGAAGACTCCCAATGCCACCAGCACCAACCCCAGGACAATAAGCCCGTAACGGTAAGGCTTGTTCTCCGCCATGTAGACTATGTTAAGCCTAAAGTTTGAAGAATCGAAATTCAGATCAAAAGAGACCAAGCAAGCAGACCACATGTGACTGGTGCTTTGTAGCGCCAGAGGAGAACAGAGCTGTCGGGATCATTGAAGTCCTAATGGACCTTGACCAGTTGACCTTCCTCCAGGCTGCACCTGTACTATTCCTAACCATTTGTGTATGGCAGAGGTGTACTGTGGCAGTCTTTGAGGTTTGGGGCTTATGTAGTCGGATAGACAGATTAACTATCAGTGTCTGTTAATAAAAAATCCTGATAGCCAATTGAAATACCAACCCATCCATCCCTTCATCCATCCATTTGTCGACCTGCTTTATCCTACTATGGTTGCAGTGAGGCTTGAGCCTATCTATATATTCACATTAACACTTAAACTTAAGGGCCAATTAGCCTAATGTACTTGTCTTTGGACGGTGGGAGGAAAATGGAGTACCTGGTGGAAACCCATGCGAGCAAGGAAACTCCCAGGATTCAAACCAGGAGCTTCTCACTGTGAGGCAGATGTGCTAAACACTACGCCATTATGCCACCCCAAATAACAATACATAAGTGAAAAATGCATTTCAGCAGAACCAGTTTAAACTGGCCTACTATGTACTCTGTGTAGTTATTGTACGCAGCATTAGTGTCTAGTATATACTGGGAATGCTGAAGACTATATTTTGATTTTCGATCATGATCCCGAGAAGTTTTACCATGGTATGTCAGTGCTGCTGTGTAAAGAACTGCCATAGTTCGTCCCACCAATGTTTAGGAGAAAACTGGACACTAAATACATTTTTTTACCTTTCCAACGTGGAAAAACACGACCTGAACTCAAGCATCCGTATTACAGGAGTGTGCTATGGGCCATAAAGAGGAGTGACACCTTATCTTTGTGCGTAGGACTGTTCTCTTGCATTTTGCAGGTTTGTGGATTAGCATAACCTAGCATTTCCCAAAACCATGGCAAATGTGATTTGTAACTTTTTTTTGAGTGGAGGTGGTGTATCGGTGTCTGTAATTCAGAATCCACTGCCATAACTGTAGCAGTGTACTTGTGGTGTTACCCGGATTTGCAGTATCACAATACAATTTGTGACTGTGGTCTTGAGGACCCGATACAAAGAAGACCCATGGGATACATCCTCGCAGCAACCCTTGCACCACTCCCAATCACATGACCTAGAACACATGACTGTTACCTGCTCAGCACACCTGCCTACCGTTCCACTAATTGCATGCACTGTGTAAGAACCGTGGACTGCCAGCTCCTGGTTAGTGATTGTTTCATGTTACAATGTATGTGTCATTGCTGTTGGCTCAGGCTCCCTGTTTCTTGCTTTGCCTTGTTTAGTTCTATGTTCTGTATTGTCAGCTTTGCTTAGTTTACGTTTAGTTATTTATTAAAGTTAGGTTTAACCTTCTGCATTTGGATCCGCCTCAACGCCACATTGTGACGTTAAAAAAAAAAAAAACTAGAAGCAACATGAAAAGAACCAAACAAAATCAGTAGGGGATGTCACAGATTATGTAGGTCATGTGACACAAAGGTGGGACTTTGTGACAAAAAGACAAATGAACAGTCTGTCCCCCAAGTGGAGCAACATCCATTATATAGGATACCCCACAATGAGAAGGTACTCACTGCATCAGTTAAGGTTAAATTAGCTGCCAGCTGAAACACAATAATCACTACAATAATTATTAGAATAGAATTGAACGGAGCTGCTGTAACAGGCTGCCACACCACCAGCGCCATCTTGGTAATCATTCAGTCAGAGGCTCTTGCCTATTTGCTTATTTAAATACAGGCATTGATTTTTATTTATTTATTTATTTATTTATTTATTTGCATGGCGGTGTATGTTTATAATGATAAGTGAAATGATAAGATTAATGTATGCAACAATTATTAACTAATTTGGGTTATATCATATAATCTCACTTATTCCTGGATAACTTTGTTGTTTTGCTGCAATCTGGTTATCGATTTATTGTCAAATTACATACAGGTTTAACAGCAGGCCACACAACTCAACATCAATACTGATATCTATACGGAATTTAGTAAAGTGACGAGCAGTGCGCAGGAAATTGATTTAATTATTTTACTTGACATTAAACATCAAAATATCTTTTATACAAAAGTTCAGCAAATACATAACACAAACATCCAGTATATATGATTGAAAATGCTTGTTGCACAGAAGCCTTTATAGGAATAAAAAGGGAAACAGTGGAAAAGGAGCATTTTACATTCATTCAGGGCAGTGCATTTCTTTTCTAACATTGTCACAAACTTGTGGCCAAATGAAAATCACAAATGACCTCTTCTAAAATAACACAGGCTGGTCCAAGACATTAAAGTTTATGGGCCATTAAACTGATCAGTGGTCCAAGGCAGTAGCAAAAATTTACATTGTTTTAAAAAAATTGGCACTGAAGGGATAAATACACAGTTCTAACAGTAGATGGTTTCAGCGAGCAAAGCACCACACGAGCACAAGAACTCATTTTCCAAAACGCTTTATAACGCTAGAATCACGGGGAGGCTGGAGCCCATCCCAGAACACTCTGGACGAAGGTGAGGTACACCCTGATCAGCTCTCCAGTCCATCGCAGGGCCAACACACACAACAGTTCACAGTCAAACCTAGGTGCATTTCGGAACAGCCTAATGTGTATGCGTTTGGACTGTGGGAGGAAACCGGAGTACCCAGAGGACACCCACACAAGCACGGAAAAAACATGTAAAGTCCACACAGAAATGCCAGAATTGCCTCACCCGGAACTCAAACCGAGCACCTTCTTGCTGTGAGGCGGAAGTGCTAACCACTACACCACTGTGCCGTCCAGCACAAGAATTCTAAACACACACATTGAGACTTCTATTAGATTCTAGTCTGTTTGTCGGCTTCACCATAAACCTGTTCGATTTCAGGGCTCGTTGGCACTGTAGAGCTATAGTGGTGTTAATGCTACAGGATTGTCATAAAGAGTACTGACGATCATCTGAAGAGTGTAAAGGGTCATGAAGTGGGACGAAGTCACACATTTCTAGTTTGCAATATTACAGCACCGTTCTTGACACTGTTAAATACCTCACAGTGATGTTATATTATTCTTTCACTATCAGTGTCTCTCATCCTGTCTTTCATACACAGCAGTGTTTCTACATGTGCATTGTGCTATTCTGTTAATGCAGAAATGTAGAAATGTGCATATCCCTACCAGGCACTAGTCTGGATATAAAAGAAGTGGTTTTTTTTTTTGTTTTGTTTTTTTTGTTTTTTTTTTTAAACTCCAGCTCAGGGATTGTCAGGATTACTTAGAAATACTGTCTTCTTCTTTTCAGAAAGCAACCATAAAAAAACAAACAAACAAACAAAAAAAGTTTCAGCCTAAGTGATGTATATTAAATCTGTTATTGAACCCAGCTAAGACGTTACATGTGGTTCTGTAGACACCTTTGCATTTGCAGTGCTCTTTGGATGGTTAAGAGTTTTTCTCAAAAGGAAATTCTTTGCTCGAACATTCTATAAACGCCCTCCCCCCAGAGGGCCAAACCTTTTTTTTTTTCCTGAGGAGTATGATTTTCCCTCTTTATCCAACACTGCATTAAAGTACAAAATACTTAAACTATTTTCCTCTTTCATTACAAAAGGAGAAAATATTTTTCTCCTTTAGTGAAATATCTGGAAATCTATTGTGTGCTTCCTAACTTATTTTTTTACCCCATGGGTGAAGGAGAAACTAAACCAAAAGGACTCCCTGAAAATGGTGTACTTAAAGTACAAAGAATAAAACAGACAACTCATTCATCGGACATAAGATTGATTCCTGCCCCACTTTTAACAGACCTATCGCAACAGCTCGAAACATCTTGGCCATCTGTTAGGAAAATAAACTCATCTGAGCAACTCTTAGGTTCTAATGACTCACTGCCTGAAGAATTTACTCTGCTGGGGATTTCCATGTTAGATACACTTCTAAGGAGGAAAAAATGCAGTTTTTTCAACAGGGTTAAAGTTGCATGTTACTTGATATTATTAGGTCGTAAAAAGTCATATGACTACCATTAAGCCACTGAAGACATGACGCATGTTTTACTTAATGGATAAAATCACATGACTTTAATGGTCACTTATGGTTTTTAAACTGCCTGAGTGATACTGTATGCTAACACTGTTAACATACAGCCTGAGAACCGGCACCAATACTGCCGTCATGTGCTATTGGGATTATGGTAAATACGAGTTGTCGACACAGCAACTGTACACAAATGTCCTCTCAAGTCATAATGTTCAGTGGGAAATTCTGAAGTATATTTCATAACCGAGTTCCCGAGTTGGGGCGACCTTCAACCTTTCACCACGACTGACAAGATGACACGTTCAGTAATGAATGGTACATAATGCCATGTTTAACAGTGCAACTGCGATGGTGGGCTGAAAAGATCATAGGATTCCCGTGATGCAATGGTAAACCCATAAGGTCTATACACTTCTTCCAGTGTTGATGCAGCACTTAGATCCCCTTGGTATAAAAGTTCTCAAATTTTTTTGCTCTGGAATTGCTGCTTCTTCATCAGCCTGTGAACTTTTCAGCCCACCATCATACTGTTAGCTACTGCACGTGTACTTAATTTTAATCTGCAATTTATGTCCACGTAATTAGATATACTGTAGAACAATGCTATTTATTGTTATATCCAACTGGACTAGTTGGCTAGTGTGGTGCAAAGTTATAATAGCTGAACTGTTGTCATGGGAACATCAACGTTAACCACGAGGCCTCCATTTTTCACGTTGCTCCGACAACAAAGCACTTGAACATGTTGTACTCCAACATCAAAAGTAGGAAGTATCATAATTCCGATAACATGCTTAGGCAGGATGAGCTCTCATTAGCACCTTTACCATTGTCCTTTCGTGGTCAGGAGGGCGAAGTCATAATCATAGCTGACTGTAGGAGTGTGGCGTCTTTATGACAGTCTCATAGGGTGGTGGAGGTTCCATGTCCCAGGGAGGTGGTGTTCCAGGGAGGTTTTGGAGACTGGTGAGTATTGGAGGAGGGTTCTGGGCTGAGCGTCGCTCTTCTGCTGAAGCTCTGCGTATCCTGTCCAGCCTCCTGCAGATGATAAAGGGTTGTAAACTGTTGGAGACTGTGATAGGTTGCCCAACTACATTTTCTATTCATGTGAGAGTAAAGGAGCCAGCAGGCCCATGGAAGTTATGAGCTTAAAGTATAACAAAGTTGGCAGCAAATACTAGATATGATATTTCCTTCCTCAGAGATAAAAGCACTGGCTTCAAATTACTTGTTTATTTTTGCTATCTGCAAAAAAAAAATCTTTCAGCTGGACATTTCCTTATCTTTCCTAAAACCATTTATTAGTTTGGATAGTACTACACTGCCTGGCCAAAAAAAAAAAAAAAAAAAAAAAAAAGGTTATGCACTAGCATTTTCTTGAACCGCCTTTAGCTGTGATTACAGTGTGCAATTACCATGGCATTGTTTTCGACAAGATTAAGTGACATTACAACATTTATTTCCATCAAGAGTTGGGTTCAGTTTTCACTGACATCATGAATTGATGACGAGAAAACTGAACCACTCCATAAAGTCTTCTCCAGCACATCCCAAAGCCTTTCAATAGGGCTAAGGTCAAGACTCTGGGTTGCCAGTTCATATGTGAAAATGATTCCTTATGCTCCCTGAACCACTCTTTCACTAATTGAGCCACAATTCTATATCCGTACCATCAGCGAAGAAAGAGTCAATTGATGGGATACCCTGGTCATTTAGTACATAAAGCTGACTTCATTTAATTCCCACATACTTTTGCTGAGTCTCAACCTGACCAACTGTACCAACAATGCCATAGAGATTGGGACAAGTTATCAAGGACAAAGGTACACCAACAAAATAATCAGTGTACAACTTTTTTTAAAGCTTTAAGAGTTATGGTAATCATTTGTTATAGTGATAGTAATCCATTAAAAGAAATCCATTATATAAAATTCCATCATAATTTAAGATCCAGCACTGGGCAAGACTTGTATTTCAGTGGTGCCAACTGTATACAATGTAATATAAAAGCATATATTATTATTTACAATATATTATAAAGCTGTCATCTTCCAGCTTCGTTTTATAAAAGAGAAGATACACAGATGTCTTTAACTCAAACAGAGAAACGACAGACCCCATCCACCTCCAGCCAGAACTTCAATCCAGACTTTCATCTGGCCAGCAGTTCAACAGAACTTAGTAACGTCATTAGTCCTTGCCACAGGCAGTTTTGTTTATTCTACATTGTCTCGCTCTTGTACTTCATCATGCTTTTAGAATTTTAATAACAGATCCACATAAGCCTGCTTATTAAAACTGGCATTAGTATACAGTTAGGGTAGAAATCAGTGATGGCCCGATGTAAATTCAAAGACCCGTGCCTGACATGACTCTGTGGGAATGCATGAAGGAAAAGTGCAGCCTATTTGCTCACTGGACTTAGTGGAGTGTACCCAAAGTTGAGTTTATACTGTCAGCTAGGGTGTTTATACTCACCTTCAGTTCCAGAAAGAGACACAGGGGGAAGATTGGGGGTGGAGAGACCCTCTCTAGGACGTTTTCGATGATGTCAGCAAAATAATCTCTACAGCCATTGCAAAACTTGCTTTCTCATTTCAACATGTGTATACAGCTGACTTTGATTTCTAATAGGATTTGTTTTCCAAATCGTGCGATTACCATCAAGAAAGCACAGGGATCTGGCAACTCATCCAAACCATGTCTTCTCCAGCTTAGCTCTGAAACACAACCCTATCATTGTCTCTCGTGCACAATCCAGCGTCAGACCACTTTGGTGACATACCAAGAGCTCAAAAAAATCTGATTGGCAGCTCGCCTGTTTTTCCCTTGCTTCAGAACATGGACAACATTAAGAAGAAGGAAGTTACTGGGCAACCGCTGGGTGCTTTCGTCTGAACTGCAGATCTTACACAATTAACAGAGAGCAACTAACACCATAACAAAAGTTTGTAATAAACTTGATTTCTGTCATACTAATCCGTGCTAATTCACTGAGGGAACTGGTAAGAATTAAAACTGTAACCAGTTCACCCAAGCTGAATCTCCGTCTTGTGAATCAGATATTTTAAGAAGAAAGATTAATAATTAGAAATAATTAGAGAAGAAATAACTGCCGAGGTCTTGGTTTCCCCGTACAACATGTTCTTTTGACTGGGTTAAGGAACAGGGACGCAGTAAGGACAGGGTGCTGAACTGTTCTATCTGTCATCCACTGCATACCAGGGCAAAGCTTCTGACCTTTTAACCCCCACATTATTGAACCCTATTCATCTGGGTTCCGTTAGGGTCTTGTGGACAATAGAAGACATCACCTTAACCTTCTATTTCACTCCAAGAGATCATTCCTCGCCCTATTTGTACTACATGAAATATTAAGTATGGCAATGAACCAGTCTAACACTCCAACTGTTAAACTATGAGCTCGGGGTTCTCTGCCAAAATGGGAGGCAACTTATGCATTTACCACAAGTGATGCTGCTGTGCAACCAGTCCTTCAACAATCAGTGAAAGGAAAGGGGGCTTCACTCTGGAAACCCTTTGCGATTTCTGTCAAAATGCGCCTCAGCCGGAACCCCATGTTAAGCACTGCATCATGGGAACTACTTTTATATTTGGGGCAGGGCCATTTAGGGCTCCCTCAGCTATTTATGGTAGTTTCCTCTATCGCCACAAGTTTCCCCAAGTAGGGTGGTATTAAGCTACTTCAAACAATGTGATTTTTCTTTTTCGTCCTAAAATGTTTTAATGTAAAAAAAAAAACATCTACATCTGTACACAGGAAGACAAAAGTATGTGTTATTATTTATTTTATGAACATAAAAAGCCAGTTCACCCCTGCCACATTTCTGCAAAAACTCAAGATACAGTAGCTCTATGCCTAAATCGCACCAAATGCGCCCGAGGCTACAGTTGAAAATGCTGTAAAGATCCCATCTCAGCCAACATTGGGCGAAGACAGGGTACCCCCTGAAAACCTCACCAGACCATTGTAGGGCAACCAACATCATCATTCACACTCACACCTAGGGGCAATTTGGAACAGCCAATTCGCCTAAAGTGCATGCCTTTGGACTGTAGGAGGAAACCAGAGTACCCAGAGGAAATCCATGCAAGCACAGGGAGAACATGCAAACTCCACACAGAAACACCAAAGAGGAAAAAAAAAAAAACAGCATGCCGAATTGCTTTGATCCTGCATCTGTGTTATCGTGACGTGACCTTAATGCAGATTAAATTACAGCATGTTGTTTACAGATATTTATCTGATATTGATAGGAAGAGTCCGTGATATAGATATGAGTTATTGTGCTCAGTAGAAGTTTCTACAGTTATCAAGACAGACAGCCAAAAAACGTCACGGCTTCATCTGTAAACTGCAATCTATGGACTAAAATAAACTTGGTTAGATATGAGCTCTGTTCTTCTACAGCCCTCCTCCAAAAGTATTGGAACAGCAAGGCCCGATGAATTTGTTTTTGCTGTGCACTGAAGATGTGGTGGTTCGACAGACAATGTGTTATGTTCTATGTCATTTAACATACAAATTTGTACATATACATATACATACAGATGTTTTCAGTTCACAACAAAAAACATTTATTGGCCTTACTGTTCCGATACTTCCGGAGGGGACTGTGCCCTAAAGATATATTTGTAGTCTTGTAGCAAACTAGCCAGATACTAACAGTTTGACAAGGGAAAAATTGGTGGTGGGAAATGTACAAGAAGGTTGCCTAGGCAACTAGAGTCTGGAACCTCCAGGTGACCAAGGAACTGTTGTATGCTTGTGTGGCGACAAAGCTTTAGCAACAAAGCAATGAGGAATGAGCCAATCGCCTCTGCGCCAAAGATAGGATCAGCTGATATGAACACTGGCTTGGTAAGGGGTTTTATTTTAACAGTGTAATCACCACATTTAAGACTTTTAATCTGAAAATGACTACAGCTAGATGGCATGGAAAATTAAACAGCACAAATCTGCAACCACTTTTCAGTTGATTGTCTCAGCGGCTCTGAAATCTGTGAGCTGTGTTTACTTTTCTCTCGTCTGACCATTAATGTTACTCATTAACCTTCAGGTTCTGTTTACTTCTTGGCAATGGGTGTACCAGGTTATCTCTAATCTCCATCTCAATTATTAGCAGCATAAAGAAATAGCAAGAGCATATACTCCTCGTTTCATGCTTTTTATTGTTCCACATTGAAAAGGGCTTATTGAGTAAGGGCTAGGTCGGTTTCTTTACCTCTGCAAAGCGATGGCTTGCTCATATGTGTACTGGGTGCCGGTGCGCGAGTGCAGCAAGAAGTGTCCTGGGATGGTCATGTTGTGGTTGCTGGACTTCATCATTCTGCAGAAGTAGTAGATGAGAACAAAGAAGCCAAGAGCTGCGAGGGCCGACCCAAATGCCGCAGTGTACACTGTAGAAATCACCATAAGGACAATGCCGAGGGCAACCAGCAGCACCCCGACACTCACCAGTGCTCTGTGGGGCACGCTGCTTTGCTCCTCTGAGTCGTCACGCTCGGCCTCACTGCCCGCCACGCTGCTAAAACCAGGGGTGGGTGTATGCAGGTGGGACTGTAAGCAAGTACGTGTATGAGGAATTTTTGTTGCACACAGCACAAAAAGCCTGGCCAGCCTGGTGTCAGCTCATTCCCCCAGCAATCAGATCTGTAGAACCACCTACAAAATAAGGGAAGCAGTTTAATCTATCAGTGAAATTAACAATGTGAATGAAACGATATACAAAATGTACTATGTAAAAGATTTGTTTGTAGGTTCTAGGGTAAAAGCTGAGCATTTAACACTTTTAATTGTGCTTTCACTGCCCATCACCTTGAACCATTTTTCCTTTGACAAAGCACTCCAAAACACTCGCTGTACTGTCACTTGTTGATAAAGCCACTAATAGAACAGCCTAACCCCAGAGTGACAGAGAGAGGACATCATGTGGCAAAGGCAATATCCAGCAGCTGCCAAACCTTAGCCATTTCAAAGTAAAAAAATAAAAATAAAAATCTGGCTGCACATTTCCAATTTCTAGTTTCTGAAAAATGGTAATATGGTTACGTAAAGAAAATGGCCAGCGCACAGCATGTCAGTTAAACAGCAATATCCATCCATGTGCTGAATGCTTAATCCTACTAGAATCGCCAGGGATCTCGATCTAGCTCAGCCGACTCTCGGCGAAGGTGGGGTACACCCTGGACAGTTTGCCAGTCCACTCACACTCAGACCTAGGGGCAATTCGGAACCACCAGTTACCCTACTGCGCGTGTCTTTGGAACGTCGGAGGAGACCCATGCAAGCACCACTCGACGAGCACGGGACTGGAACCCAGCACCTTCTTTCTGTGAGGTGGGCGTGCTGACCACTATACCATCGTGCCGCCCCCAAGATGACACACAGATATGACATAACCTGTTATAACCTGTCTGACTGCACTTTCACACGGTTATTGTGGGTGAAGTTGATATGATCCTGGTCACTTCAGCCTGCTGTACGAATGGAAGTTAGAAAAGATCCTCTCTGGGTTTAAAACCTTCAGTGCCCAGAAACAACAAGTTTGAGCCATCACATGACACCAGAGTTGATCTCAGCCCTGTCTACACTGATGATGGCAAAAACTGGAGGGGATGCATACATCACAGTATGGTCTAATGCATGAGAAGTACTGATCATGCAAAGATATATGCATGCACAGAAATGTGATGGAGTGCAAAACCTCATGTAAACATCCCTGAACCCTGTTACTGACCACACACAGCCAGATGTTCGCGCGCGCGACGCGGTGTGTGCAGCAGGCTATGCCGCCTCTATACTGCTGTGTTTGCCGCATGTTCTCGCAGCTTACCTCGTTATTGTCGGTGGAGGTGGTTGTATCAGGTGAAGATCCGCCTGAAGATGAACATTAGCGGTGTTTACGCGTAAACGAGGCGTTCTGGAGAAGCCAGGAGGTGAAAACGACGTGAAAACAGGAGGCACGGAGCGGCTGAACCACTAGCAGAGCCGAGCTCCGGTCCGGCTCATTTCCTGTAAGATCCACAGCAAGATGGCACTCACTTCACCCAAGAAACAAGCCGACAGTCCCATTCATGCTTCCAGGAGCATCGGATTCGTGTCCTGGCTCGTTGGGACAGGGCTTGAGGCTTGCTATAAAGCTATAAAAGCACCGAGTGTCCTTCCCGTCCAGCTGTTTGTGTCCTACAGACAGAGGAAGTTCTGCAAGGCGCACAAAGATCTGCGTCAACACACATCATACTGTATATGCACACAAGTCCAGACTCTACCCTCGATCAGTGCCCCCCCCCCAACTGGAACCAGACCTATGCATTCCAGTAAAAACTACAGACAAGTTAAAAAGAGTTTAGGTTTCCTCATACAAACAAACAAGAACCAGATGCTTTTCTAGTGGTTTTAATGGTTTCCTGCTGCTCTTGTACTGGGATTTGATGTTGGGTGATTGAAAAAAAAAAAAAGCTGGATTGAAGATCAGGGGTAAATAAATCCCCAAATAATAACCACTCTTTGGTGCTTATGTCCATTCTTCTTGTTTTGGGAAGAGAGATTTTTATTTCCTCTTTAAAGTGGATTGTTCACTTATACCAGGCATATTAAATCTACATAAAAATCAGTGTGTGGTTGTAGTGGTTCGCATCTCCGCCTCACAGCAATGGGGTGATCACACTAGAGGTGTGATAGTAAAGCGTCTTTGACACAAATTTATTTATTTTATTTTATTTGATTTATTTATTTTTTGTGCCCTTTTTTTGACGAATTTTGAAATCCGTGTGATGGTTTGCGACTCCACATGCAAGCGAATATTTTGCGACTCAAACGTGTACATCGCACGAACATCGTGAGAAAGCCGCGCGAGTAATTTGCGATTGGTTTGCAGATGTTTGCAAGAAATAAAAGTGAATCTCCTGTCATAAATCAGCTGCATTTTGTTCACCATTTGCTCTCAAAGCATTTGCGTTTTATTGTTTACTGTGTTTCATGTTATTGTTATTCAGCGCAAACAAAAATGCACAGGATATGGCGGATGCCAGCACACCTCAAACTTTTCGCAAATTTTCTGTGTGGAAGTCTTTAGCTTGTCATTTTTTCTTGCGGATAGAAAACGAATCATTTATCAGCAAAACAACTTTGTGACCGTTTGAGAAGAGTTTAAGACTACTTCTCGTCAGAGCCTCGTTTTGTGACAATTTGCAGAAATTTAAAAAATGTTCGAATTTTTTTGCAATGAGTTCACGAACCAGGTGATCAAAATGCGATGCTGCGTATGTTGCAAGACAAATTTAAGAACATTTCGGTAGTGAAAAGTGGCAACCATGAATTGCCGTTCACATTAATCACTTTTGTATCACACCTGTAGTGTGATCATCCCCTAAGAAGGTCCTGGGTTTGAGTCCCAGGCTTGGCGAAGGCGTTTCTCGGTGGGGTTTGCATGTTCTCTCTGTGCTTGTCTGAGTTTTATCTGGGTACTCCAGTTTCCTACCACAGTCAAAAGACAAGCAAATTAAGATTCAAGAGATTTTTTTGTCATATGCACAGTACAAACACAGTGGCTCTGACAGAGCAATAAAATTGTTATTTTGCTTCCCTCTGCACACAATGGCACAAATAATCAGTGTTGCACTGCCAAATTATCACACATATGCAAAGATGGTTCCTCTGGCCATGTGGTTTCACAAGAAAACCTAGGTATTTAACTGTCCACCTCACAGCCGGAAGGTCCTGGATTTGAGTCCTGCGCTCAGTGAGGGCGTTTGTGTGGAGTTTGTATGTCCTCTCCGTGCTTGCCTGAGTTACATCTGGGTACTCCGGTTTTCTCCCACAGTCAAAAGACATGCACATTATACTTACTGGCTGTTTCAAATTGCCCCTAGGTGTAAGTGTGAATGGTTGTGTGTGTGTGTGTGTGTGTGTGTGTGTGTGTGTGTGTGTGTGTGTGTGTGCGTATGTGTGTTGGTTGAAACCAGTACTCTAATAGGTAACATTTGTTTCAGAACCGTTGTGTCCAGAAACTTTGTGAAGAATAATTAATTGAAAATTAACAGGGCTTGGAAAGTGTTCTATAGTACAGAAATTCTAAAATTTAAAATAAAAAATTCAGACTCGTGCATATCAATAACTTCTTCTCTTTTGATTCTGGTTGGTTTCCTGGAGGCCCTTCAGTGGACTGGTGAGCTGTTCTGGCTACACCCCGCCTTTTCCCCAGAGTCGGCTGGGATTGGCTCCAGCTTTCCCACAAATCTAAACAAGATAAGTGGAACAGATAATGAATGGTTTCCTAAAATAAAATATTAAGATAGCAGAGAAATAGCTTTTTATAATTGTTTTCAAAGTGGGATACAAATCCACAGAAATATAGCCCATAATGGGGTGGTACTAGCTTTTTATTATGGTTTAATATGCAGCTGCTTGCAAAAGTATTCAAAGCCCTTGGAACCACCACAGCTGAAAGTCTTTTGGGGTATTTTTCTACCAGCTTTGCACATCTAGACTCAATTTTTTGCCCATTCTTCTTTGCAAAATCACTCAAGCTCAGCCCCCTTTACTCTGATTTATTTTATCTGATACCCTAAATAAAATCCAGTGTAACCAACTGCCTTCAGAAGTCACCTAGTTAGTAAATAGAGTCCACTTGTGTGTAATCTAATCTCAGTATAAATACAGTTGTTCTGTAAAGGCCACTGAGGTTTGTTACAAATGATTAGTGAGCAAAGTCCAAGGAACCTGCCAGGTCAGGAATAGAGTTGTGGAGAAGTTTGAAGCAGAGATAGCTTATAAATGAATAAATAAAAATTGCTCATGCTTTGAACATCTCACGAAGCAATGTTCAATTCATCATCAGAAAATGGAAAGAGTACGGCACAACTGCAAACCTACCAAGACCTGGCCGTCTGCCTAAACTGACAAGCCGAGCAAAGAAAGCATTGATCAGAAAAGCAGCCAAGAGGCTCATGGTAACTGTGGAGGAGCTGCAGAGATCCACAGCTCGGGGGGTGGGGGGGGTTGGGTGATCTGTCCACAGGATAACTAAAAGCCTTTAGCTCTCTCCTTTATGAAAGAGTGTCAAAAAAAGCCATTATAGAAGGAAAGCTATAAGAAGACCTGTTTGCAGTTCACCACACCATGCAAAACACTGTGTGTTTATCCTTACATCATCTCTACTGTGAATCTCCACTTTATTCAGCAGGGACAGGGAATCTGGGCAGAGATAATGTGAAGATGGATGGAGTCAAATACAGGGCAAAACCTGTTAGCGTCTGCAAAAGACTTAGGACTGGGGCAGAGGTACAACCAGAGCCACAGTGGAGTGGTTTCATGTGTTAGAATGGCACAGTCGAAGTCCAGACCTAAATCCAGTCGAGAATCTGAAAACTGAATATTGCTGTTCACAGGGGGGCGAATACAAATGCTTGCCACACTTTCAGATTTTTATTTGTAAAATCTTTTTCAAGTCATGTATAATTATCCTTCCAGTTCATAATTATGCACCACTTTGTTTTGATTTATCATTAAAAAAAGTAATAATAAAAATTATATTTGTGGTTGAGAGACATTGTAGGAGAATTTGTACAAACACTGACAGTGAATGGACCGGTCTAGGCTGAAGATATTATAGGCACAGACTCACCCAAACTGGACAATTAAAGACCGGAAAAGGTGACAGATGACACCCCCCAGTGGTGTAGTGGTTAGCAGTAGGCAAGAAGGTCCTGAGTTTCCTCCAGGTACTCCGATTTACTTCCAAATACATACATATTAGGCTAATTGGTTATTCCAAATTGCCCCTAGATGTGTGTGTGAATGTACTGACGAGCTGTTCAGGTGTAAGTTGCTTCCCCATGGCCCTTGTAGGATTAAGCGTTTCAGCAAATGAATGAAGGTTTCCAGCTTCATTCTGTTGTTTGATGTGAAAATTACCAGAAGTACTTTGGGTTATTCTTATTTTATTCCTTGTTTTGCTGATTTCTATTACGTGAACCCAAGACAGAAGACAGGGGAAAAATTATTTAACAATACAACAGAACAAGAATGCAAGAAATATTTATACTTTGCCCTTTCCTTTATTCTTAAAGAAGCCCGAACTCATGCTTTGATTTAAACATTTAATAATTTTAATACAGTATATCCTGAGCTGATGGCGTACATACAGTACTTTTCATACTCTGTATATTCTCTTGAAACTCCTGCTTTAAACAGACCAGTGACACGTACTGTCACAACATTTTCCATAACATTCAAAAAGGAGGTGGCCCTAAAAATACTTTCATACACCTCCCCTTTCACCTCGCCTCTGAGAACTGGACCGCCATGTAGCTTTTGATGCTGCTGCGATCAGCTGAGGGTGGAGAATGTCTGCATGTAGAATCAAATCTGAAGTCTCTACTATAAAAAATAAAAACATAAACAAAAATCCCTGTATTGCCCAGTTCTGTCACGTATGTCGATAGGATCACTTCCGATAGTCTCGCGCGCCAGACGTGTGTACACGCACGCACTGTGTAAATTGCTGGATTCAGAACAGTACTTCCAACAGGCAAGTACGCATGTGCAGATGTACACGATGTAGTTACAATAGCTGCTGTGAGAGGGCGACAAAAGGATCGGCTTAGCGCAAAAAAAAGGTCCAGGATTAAAATTCATTGCGTATTCGGCAAGTTTAGATCGGCAGGAAAAAAAACGACGTTTTTTCCCATTTCACTGATTTATTTTTTTTGAAATTGTAAATTTTAACATCATCGGATCCATGAAATAAGGAATAAAAAAGAAAGACCTTTCTATATCTACATGATTTTCAAAAAACAATAGTCTATTAGTACACAACATGTCATATGCTTAAATCAAGAATCGTGTGTGTGTGATAAGGAATAACAAAAACATCATATATTAATATTAATATATCATTTAAATGACAAAAATGCAGTTCTTTTTGCATAACTTTATTTGTTTATTTTCAGAAAGAAATGAAAACACGATATATTTTTTCCAAAAACATAATACAATCTTTGGGTACATGCACGTAAGCCATGTACATCGTGCATATCCTATAATGTATAGTGCAAAGTACCTATAGTTAAAGGCCCTGAACTGTATTTAATGGAGGCACGTCATTTTAATGTCACTTTGGTTGAGGCAAAGAAAGCAATCAATGAAAATGCCATGATTTATAACGTTACAAACGAGAGGAGTCCGAGGTACAGTAACCGTAAACCTGCTAATGCACTGTGGTTATTTGTGATCACATCAGTGAGGCATTCTACACTTGCATTACATCACAAATCAATGCTTCTTAGATCATTGGTTTCCTCCAGGGGGTCACAAAGGTCACTGCTGACGAACCAAATAATGCTCTGGCTTGCTGTCGCACTCACTGAAAGTGTTTCCCTTATGGCATACCCTGTCGTTTCTTCTTTTAGTCATTTTAGCCGCCAGTCCAACGCTACAAGCACGAGTAATCTGATTAAAAGGCTTCAGCAGGTGAATCACTATTGCCACAGTAGATGTGCTTTTAGTCGAGAAATATTTTGGATCTGGTTTGACTACCTACAAGTCCAGCTTTTCATATATAGCCAGGCCTTTTCTCTTGGGTTTTTTTTTTCCTCCTATTGAATCAGAGATAAGTTCAGAGTGTGCAAGCAGCTTTAAATACGTACTAATGGGTCCAGAAACTTTAAATTGTGACATTCACAAGTAGCTAGTACTGTCACCAAATCTTAACTGTGTACCAAACCAGTCCAAAAAGTATTGTGATTCATGCTTGTGAGGAATTTTTACATGGGTACACGTTTGTAGTATATATTCAGCAATCTGTGTGATGGTAGTGTCATAGATGTCATATATAGAGAGAAAATAAAATGGTAAATTTGATAACCTGGACTATTTTCAAAAACTGGAAACTACAGAGAGAGAGGCATTTCTCCATCAGCAGTAACTATACCTCCAGAGTACATTTACGAAAGAATACACCTCACAGCATATTGTAAACACTCCTGTGGACGTTACCATTTCATAAGGTTCCATACGTACGTTCTCTTTTGACCATATTCAAAATGGAACACACTGTACGAAGAGATTGGGGGGTGGGGGGAATATGGCTTCACAACAAACGTTTTTTGAAGTAAACATGGCGTGTGGGTTCCCTGGGCGAGCCATGCTCCGTGCTAGTTGGTGGCTGCAGTGAATAGGTGCAGCCTAATGGCTCGTTGACAACACAAGCCTTACACTTCAAAGCTGATCTCGCGCGAGCGACTGAAGAGAGGCTCTGTGGGCAACAGTGTGTCCGAGTAACTCCGTCGCATGTTTGTGGAGCTGCACGTCGTTTTGATGGCGACTTCGTAGGGAGGTGGAGGTTCCATTTCCCAGTGGGGGGGTGGCCCTCGTGCAGCTGGGCTGAAACATGTCGGCTCCATTGGAGGATAGTCAAAATCGTCCCCGTACATCCCTCGTCTCTGCCTTTCCAAAGGTCTGCAACAACACACACAATCATATAAGCATGCACTCTCAAACAAATTCATCAGAATGCAAACCTGCTTTCATGATGATTAAAAACAAAAACAAAAATCTGATGTGAAACGTTACAAATTTATTGATTCCTCACTTCAAAGTTCACCCCTCTGTAGCATCGACCGTATATATGAATACACAGCATGCTACCATTGGGTTCCATTATACAGAAATGAAGCCAAAATTCCTCCACCGTGTGGTCCAATTTTCTAACTAATCTGCACACTACATGGCTCACAAAAGATAGAAGGTCGACGCATGCAGATAGAAGAAGACAGAAGGTAGAAGGTACTTTTATCACTCAGATAACGCTGATTTTTTGAGAGAGGATTAAATATGGCTTAGGGAGCAGCAGCGTTCAGCAGTGCAGTATGACTTAAAGGATAGAGAAGGAGGTTGGGCACCGAAAGGCTGCTGGTTCGATTTCCTGAATAAGCAGGGAAAATTGGAGGTGGTGGGGGTGGTGAGCAGTGCCTTTTCCTTCCTCCATCTCCACAGCAGAAGTGCACTTGAGCAAGTCACCTTTCCTTCAACTGCACCCCGGGGGCCACAGTGTGGCTGGCTGCCCACTGCTCCGACTATATTCCCAGTGCTTATGTGTGTGTATGTGTTCATTTTGGATGCAGAGCCTAAATAAAATGAAAAAATCTATCCTAATATCACGTGTAGTGTGTTTGTGTGTGTGTGTGTGTGTTTTCATTGACAAATTTCTTGTGCAAATTTTTCTAAGTGGATTTCTGGATGTTGTAATACTGGTCAACAGTTTGTATAGTGCACATGTGAGTAGTCAAATAACCAAGAATCATTTGGTAAATATAATGAATAGACAAAGCCTACTGTGCTACTGCCTTGTTCTTTCTCAGAGCTCAAAACTGGCCCATGTGACTTAATACCTGATACGATACTCATATGAAATGATGATTTGGGAAGACCAGTCTATATGCAATAATAGTTAAAGCAAATAAAGTAAATTAAGGAGGGGGGGGTGAAAACTTTTAAATTGGACTCTTTTTTATTGCAAGGTTTTCAACATTTACATTATACAAAACATCCAGAGGAAATTCTGAACAGAACGTGAGGACTTAATGGTACAACCTGAATTTTAGTAACTTTAATTTTCAGGTTTTGAACTGTGATGAAGAGGATGATTTCAATTAGTGAGTGATCCAATGACTAATGACTTGGCCAGTTTTGGGCTCTGATTCATTCATTTATTTATTTATTTATTTATTTTTTGGATAAAATTAATCTGATCACTAATAAGTGTAAGCCAATTCTGATGCAACTAATTAATATACGCAAAATTCTAATTAAAATGCAAATACAATCGGCTGAAATGAGCTTCCTTTGCAGGGTGGCGGTGTTCTTCCTCAGAGATAGAGTGAGAAGCTCGGACATCCGGGAGGAGTTTAGAGTAGCACCGCTGCGCCTCCGCGTTGAGAGGAGTCAGTTGAGGTGGCTCGGGCATCTGATTAGAATGCCTCCCGAACGCCTCCCTGGTGAGGTGTTTCAGGCATGTCCAACCGGGAAGAGACCCCGGGGTTGACCCAGAACACACTGGAGGGACTACGTCTCTCGACTGTTCTGGGAAACGCCTTGATGTCCCCCTGGAAGAGCTGGAAGAAGTGGCTGGGGAGAGGGACGTCTGGACCTCACTGCTTAGGCTGCTTCCCCCGAGACCCGACCCCGGATCAAGCGGAAGAAGATTTAGATGAAAATGTACACACCCATTATTTTTTCTTTAAGGAACAATTCATTTAGGTTTATACTCTAAGAAAGTTATCTATGAGGGAAATGATATTTATCTATAATTAAATATATAATTGTTGAAATCTTTACAAAAACAAACAAAACAAGCAAAATAGTTTCATCTTCAACAATTCAGCCACACAGTTGGAACTTCTCAACACTAGGTGGGGCACAAAACATTTCAACTGATTCAGCATTTAGGGGATATACAGTAAGTATATAAGTTAATCCATCCATCCATCCATCTATAAATCCATACATGCATGCATTATGTGTACTGCTTAACTATCAGGGTCAAGGGTGACGCTAGAGCCAATCCCAGCTGACTTTGGGAGAGAGGCGGGGTACACTCTGAACAGGTCGCCAGTCTACTGCAGGACAAGGATAAATCATTCACACTCAGATTCACACCCATGGACAATTTAGAGTAGCCAGTTGACCTAATAAACATGACTCTGGAGGAAACCAGAGTACCTGGGAGCGAACAATTTGCTTTTACACTGGATGAATAATAAATAATACTGGAGAGAAAAATGGCTTATAATGACTCCCATGACCCTACATGAGTGTGAGTGAGTGAGTGAGTGTGTGTGTTTGTGTGTGTGTGTGTGTGTGTGTGTGTGTGCCATTTCCTAATGGATCCTAGCAATGCTTGACTGTAGATTTTGTCAAGGCACCACAACATAAAACACATCATCCTGAACCTCAAGGTCGCGTTTAATATCGTTATGGATCTATCGTCCTGCAGCATCTCGCACACACCTTATTACACACTATTGAACATACAGCACACCCCAACGCCTAAGGTCGATTTAAACACCACTCCAGGCTACACAATGAAAGGTGCGCTTACATGAACAAACAAATAAAATATAGAGCGATGCAAGAATTAGTTTTATACAGTTGTTATAAAATGGAATATCTCAACGTCTTAACAAGCTGAAAAATGTGAAGGAAAAGAAAATCTATGTATTTTGACGAATGAAGACTTATAATAATAATAATAATAATAATAATAATTATTATTATTATTATCATTATTGTTATTCATTATTACTATTATTATCATTATTACTATTATTATCATGTAATAAGAACAGAATATTATATAATAATAATATTCTGTTCTTATTACATGATAATAATAAAAGAATGATAATAATAGTAATAATGAGAATAACAATAATGATAATAAATTATTATTAAATTATTAATAAATTTATTTAATAATAAATTATGAAATTTATTTCTTAAAATGCCGATTTTTAATTCATTTATTTAATTTATTTATTCTGGGTGTACAGATGTTTTCTGCTCAATTAAAAAATATTTTTATTGTACATTTTAGGGTATTTGGCCAAACCATTTTTTTAATCAGTTTTAAATCCCATCTGTTATAAAATCAGTGCATGATACACACCGACATTTAAAGGATATGAACTTCACGTGCATTCCAGCAAAATGCTTCCTATAATGATCTAGAAGAGCCTCTGACTGGTGATCATCAGAGTTTCCAGCACTTTTTCAGACTCATGGCATCAAATTCCCGAGGAAATCTGGGACATAATGAATGCTTGTGGGGGAAGACCAGACGTTTACCTGTGCAAGAAGACGGACTGGGACTCCGGGAAGTGGCTCCCGGGTGGCGGGCTGAACAGCACGTGCCCGTAGTCGTGCGTGTACTCGTTAGTGTAGGAGCCTTGGCGACTCTTCCCGTTCATGGCCCAAAAAAGCCCAAGGATGAGCATGACTGCGCCTAACACCACGCAGCACAGGCTGAACGCCTGCAGTCTGCTCTGGCTGGACGTCAGGAAGGCTGTCGAGCCACCAGTGACGATGAGGAAGACGCCGATGAACACGGCGCCATGATGCAAAGAAGGCATCTCCGGACTTCACCCCGCGCGCTCCTGCTGTCTCCCGTGGCGAGCGCGCGCTGTCTCTCCCTTTCTCTCTCCCTCTGTCTCTCTCTCTCTCTCTCACATACACGCGCGCGCGCGGCCCTGGAACTTCCTTAAAAGTTGCAAAATCCCATCTCTCCGCCGACTAACCGAAAACGTCAACTCTTCTCCTTCTCACGATTCGTTTAGGCTGCAAATAGCACCGGGACGCGGTGCTGGTCCTGAGGTGCCCTGCTGAAGTTTCATGATGAATCCCTGAAAAGTGGTCGCGCGCACAGCAGCATCATTGCGGTTTATTCCGAGCACACAGGCCTGGGACGCCACTTATTTATTCAGAAAGAAAGAAAAAAGAGTCTCCATGGCTGAAAGATAGGCTCCTGTTCCATCTTCGGTGCCCTGAGTGTGTTTTGCTCGCTTCCTTTAGGTGTTTGGGGCGTTTCATGTACCGTTACATACAATCCGAGCAGTGTTACAGTCGCCCCACCCCACTGTTTACTGGAGCTCGCGCGCTTCACGCTCACTTTCCCCAACAGGATCAAGCGCGCGCGCTCAACATCAAACAAACACAGCTACATATGTATCATCTGAATGAACACAGAGGCCCGTGATTTACAAATACACCAAGACTGCATTAAAGTTTAATCAAGCACACTAAGACTTCACGCCACGATTGATGATTTTTGTAATAGTTTGTGTAAGATTAATATGAACTTTATATTTATCCTCCTTTCCTGTATACTTATTTTCACAATGCATGACAAAGATCACGCCGGTATAAGGCAATGGGCTGATTGTTCTCCTCGATTCCTATTGGATAAAAAATGCGACGCGCAACAACTGGAGAAGGCGTAATTGACGCGCCACTGACCAATCACGACTTTCTGAAGGCGTGCCTTATTGGCTCACCAGAACAACGTCCTGTTTTATATGTAGTGCACTACATAGGGTACATACCTGTGTAACTCTTTTATATTGGAGTTGAATCTAGTGCCCAGGTACAGGGAATAGGCTGTGATTTGGTACTCAGCCTTACACAAGGTGTAAAATCATGCAAAGTAAGTATAGGTGACGTAGTTCGCGGTTGTAGGATTTAATGCAACTGTGAAGGTAGTCCTGAAAAAGTGTTTCAGACTATTTCACTTTTATTTAAACACGAAACACCTTTATTTAGGTGACTTCTACTCCAGATGGACCCCGTGCTGTACCTGGGTGCTTTGGTTATTGGGTTTGTTTTATGGATCCGGATAAAAGGCTTAGAATATGTTATAATTCACCAGCGGTGGATATTTGTGTGCCTTTTCCTTCTGCCCTTGTCTGTGGTGTTTGATGTCTATTATTATGTGCGAGCTTGGATCATCTTTAAAATGTGCTCAGCGCCGAAGATGCACGAGCAGCGAGTCCTGGACATCCAGAGACAGGTACATGCATCTGTCACATCTGTATTAGGGAGACTCTTAGTATACACACACACACACACACACACACACACACACACACACACACACACACACACACACACACACACACACTAGGATGTGATCTCTTACCTAATTTACTGCATGCGTGAAATGGGCTTCGTTTTCCTCCACACAGGATTTAAGAAATATGGAGAAAATAAATATGAATGAGATTCAGATGCTCTCCAGATTCTATGCCAAATTTAACCAAATAGGCATCATTATATGTAATTTCTGTTTTCTTAATATTGTATGTTTTTGTTCACTGCAGTGCTTCCCAACTACACAAAAACTATTCATTTATACACACACACACACACACACACACACAGATACACACACACACACACACACACACACACACACATACACACACACACACACACACACACACACACACAGACACACACACAGACACATGGAATTAGAGCTGTAGTTTAGTGTGTGTTTAGTGACTGCTTTGTGAATTTTTTTATGTAAATAATTTCATTTAAAAATTTTTTAGGTTTGGTGATGACATTCCAGGAATGGAGGGCCTCGGCACAGGTGTGTATTTCATTTCTGTCCAATCAAAGCTCTCTCTCTCTCTCTCTCTCTCTCTCAGCCACTTTTAATACACTGTAACGTACATTTTGTATAAACCAGTTTTAACTGCCTCCTCTTTATATTTGCTTTCTTCTCTATTGTTCTCTGATTTTATATCTATTGTGACTCATCACTGAATCCTTTTCTCCTTTTGGTCTTGGCTCCACCCCATTCACCTGTTTCTTTCTCTGTGCTCCACCCCCTCACTCAGATTTCACAGTTGTGTGCCCCTGGGAAGCCTTCGGGGACATGGAGCTTAGTGACCTGGCCAAATACGGCATCATTTAAATCCAGCTTCTCTTATCATCTCTCTGCCTTTGTCTCCACCCCTTCCTAAATGACGGCACGCCTGCTCCCTGATTAAACAGGCTGATATTGATGTGGACATAACTGATATTCACTGACGGCGAGGTGGATATTGCTGGATATCACCGAGCTGGAGGTGAATCTCTGTTCCAGTAGATACTACACAGAAAACAAGATTTGTTATTATGGCTAATTTTTCATTTTGAATTGATTCATGCATTATTCCGGGTTTTATAATAAACATTTATTCCACAAGCTCAGATCATTCACTGTGAAATACTTTCAATTCAAATGTTGTTGTTTTTCTGCGGTATGACTAGAATGAACAGAAGTCAGATAAGGGCTAGCTTTTAGCATAGCATGGCATTGGGTGACATAGCCACTAAGGGTATATTAGCTGATATCCTAGTAGAAGATTGGACAATCAGAACATGTGATTGCAAGTGGGTTTGAATATAATAGAATCTATCATCCTGAGAGAGCAAACCAATCAGATTACACTATTCCCATGTAGTGTATAAATAATAACAATAATAATAATAATAATAAAATAATAATAATAATATTATTATTATTATTATTATTCCCTCTGTTATATTACATTATCTTCGTTCCCACTTCACCCCTCTGTCACACCCACCACGGCCACCTGCCCTCCCAGCATCACTGTAGTAATAAGTTGTAATCGCAGCCGTGCTCTCCTCCTGCATGTGGATTTATTATCATATAAATAATGTGGTGTAAATGATCAGTTCTTCGCTGTTTATCTTCACTGATACACAATGAATGTCAATGCCTGTTAATTAGTGGTGAAGATTTCAGTAAAGTTTCTATTTTCAATAAATGTTGATGTTATTTTGTTGTTATTTTGTTGTTATTGTTTTGTTATTGTTTTTGTTGCTATTATTATAGTGGTTCAGGGTGTAGCCTGCCTTAGCCCAGATTTGGCTAAGATAGGCTCCAGCCTCCCTGTGGTGGAATAAGTGGTTCAGCAAATGAGTGTTTGGACTATTATTAATTCTTCTGCTTCTGTGTCAGACAATAAAATGAGCATTTACTGTAAAAATAAGTAAAAAACCCACAAACCACATAAGTAAACATGAGATCATCACACACACACACACACAGAATTGTACAGGTGCTTGGAGGGGACTGGGAGAGTGAGTGCTACAAAATAGCACAGAGGCGCATGCGCACTTAACCACCCTCATCTAATATCACACACACACACACACACACACACACACTTCTGAACACAAACTTTTATTTATGGAATGACTTTCTGTTTCCGATGAAACACACACACACACACACACACACACACACACACACACACACACACACACACACGCGCACAGGGCTGGGCTCCAGCTTATTGGTCCAATCAGAGCAGACGGAGAGAAAGCACAGAACACACACTGCAGAACAGAATCGAAACAGAAAAACACACAGACACTCTCTGCTCTCTCTTTACTCTCTCTCTCTCTCTCACACACACACAGTTCATCAGGATCATCAAAGAAAAGGAAGTTCAAAGCCTTCAGGTCTGTAAGTAACGGTGCGCTCGTGGAAATGGGAATTTTCGGTGTGTGTGTGGGTGTGTGTGTGTGTGTGTGTGTGTGTGTAATTGCGTGGGTTTGGTTATTAATTATAAACCAGTCAGATCAAACGCAGCATATTAATTAGCGCGCGCTGTGATTAATACCTTTATATTGTGGCGTCATTAAAATCCTCAACAACGGTGTGTTTAAAAGCTGAAACTGAATTACCGAGCAGGCCTGAGGATAAAGAGGGCGTGTGTGTGTGTGTGTGTGTGAGAGAGAGAGAGATTCAGTATGGCGGGAGGTGAAGTGATGATATTCAGTCAGAACCGCATTGTGCTACAAACTGATGGCGCACAAGCTTTACAGCTTCCGTGTGTGTGTGTGTGTGAGTGTGTGTGTGAGTGTGTGTGTGTGTGTAAGTGTGAGTGTGTGTGTGAGAGAGAGAGTGTGAGTGTGTGTGTGTGTGTGTGTGTAAGTGTGTGTGTGTGTGTGTGTGTGTGTTGGATATTCATTATGGTTTATTAATTTGTAAACTGTGGTACTTCACATGGAGTCACCTACAGGGCTTTCCCACTTGAGTTTTTGATGAGAGACAAGATCCACTTGAGCTGATAGTTCAGTGAGTTTCTTTAACGTGAACACAGTTTTATGAATTTGGGTGTGCACCAAGGGACCAAACGAAATCCTTTAGAAATCAGGGGTCACTTTGAATTGACTTTGTCTGAATTCTGCTCTTATGAATTTTGTCTTATCTAGAAATTCTGAAAAATGCTATGGTTGATGTTTGATTTGTTTGACGGTCATACCTGAGCAGAAACAGTACTTTATGTTCAAGGAAGGAATTAATCTCCTTTTGGCTACCCTGGGTTTACTAAGGCCATGATCCCCACAATCTCCATAATTTGAGATCATTGTGATGTGTTCAAATTTTCAAATTTTATTTTATTTGTCACATACAAATTATACACAGTACAATATGTAGTGAAATGCTTATTTGTGTTGGGGGTCATGAAATCGAATCATGATGATCTTTAGTGAACTTTGTTGAATTGTGATGATCTTAATGACCGTGACAAATTTTTTGACCCTCAAATATTTTGCCACGATTAGTACAATTTATTATGATTTGATGCCAATCATGATTGAATGTTGGAATCTTTGTAGACCATAGTAGAGCTTAGCAGACTTTAACAAAGTGTAACAATAGATTGATATAGATCATAAGGGATCGAGATGTGCTTGGAAATATGATTCCATCAAGTTTCATCTCTTGGATGCACCCTGCCTCCTTTTTATACCCAAATTGTGCATAAATAATGGAGCTTCACATGTTTTTTAAATTGTGGAGATTGTGGACATTGTGGCAACCCAGGGTTAGAAATTTGGGCAAATAAAATTATAAAAAATATAAAAAATTATAAAAAAATATAAAACCTCATATAGAGAATACTCACAAAAACATTGTCATATTCAAAATGTTCAGGGAGCAGCTGAACTAAAAAAGCATCCATGGAACAGAGTTGGATTAAAGTTAAAAAATCAAGTCTACAGCACCTAAAAGTGTACGATTCCCTTTGGAGGATAGGAAGGAAATAAGAAGTATATAAATATGGCTTTCCATTTTGCCTCTCTTTCATGCCTGTTTTGTACATCATTGCCTTGTGACATTGGTATATAAAAGCTGAACGTTTCTCACATGATGATGAGGTAAATGAACCAGGATTCACAACTAATGATATAATATGAATAGAGGCTACCCGGAGCAGGGGGAGGGGTGAGTAATCATACTCGAGTTCAGACCAGTATAATAGAACAAGTGTGAAAACAGCAGCGTTGAAAAAGAGAAACTCAGAGATGGGGAGTAAAAAGAGAGGATGTGGATATGTAGGAGAAAAAGGAGTGATAGAAAGTGTGCTGCTTCCAAAATTGTAAT
>JAOUQZ010000033.1:4196035-4198535 GCA_028564935.1 Neosilurus hyrtlii | reverse complement strand
GCTCAAAGTTAAAGTATTAAAACACTATTCCTCTGTGCCAATAATTATTGGACACAGGGTATGGTTAGTAACCATCGCCTGTACACCATAGACATATATAATATATTAGACACCGCATTTGTTTTGCTTTCACAATACATCGGAGCATCCACCATATTAGTAGTGGCAAGTTCACCCTGTAATCCAATATAGGGATTTGCGGAAACTGAGTTATTAGAATAAAAGAAACACAAAATATTACATTCAACCAATTTTTAATTCAATTCAATTCAGTTTTAGTTGTATACTGCTTTTTACAACTGACTTTGTCACAAAACAGCTTTACATAGTAAATTAAAATTTTGATAAATAATTGAAATAATATGTATGTATAATATGTACAAACCCTACATGTCCCCAATGGGCAAGCCCAGAGAGACGGTGACAAGGAAAAACTCCCTCAGTCAGCACAAGGACGAAACTTTGAGAAGAACCAGACTCAAAGCAAAACCCATCCTCATTTGGGTGAAACCATATAAAAATACAAACCATGTAGCAGAAACTGCACTACAGTTTAACATGAAGTCTAGCTGGTTATCTTTTATCTGTAATGGTAATTGCAGTCCTAAATTATTTTAGTTAAAGTTTATATCAACAGCAGTGAAAAAGCCATCTTCACAGATTCTGAGTGTATATTTAGGCCTAAAATGATAATCTTTTAAACCATCAATTTAGATCTGTTCTGGGTCGGCCCCGGGGACTCTTCCTGGTTGGACATGCCCGAAACACCACACTAGAGAGATGTTCGAGAGGCATTCTAATCAGATGCCTGAGCCACCTCAACTGGCTCCTCTCAACACGAAGGAGCAACGGTTCTACTCTGAGTGCCTCCCAAATGACAGAACTTCTCACCCTATCTCTAAGGGAGAGCCCTGCCACCCTGCGAATGAAGCTTATTTCAGCTGCTTGTATTCGTAATTTCGTTCTTTCGGTCACTACCCAAAGTTTGTGACCATAGGTGAGGGTAGGAACATTAATTGACTGGTAAATTGAGAGCTTTGCCTTCTGGCTCAGTTCCTGCTTTATCACGACGGACCGGTACAAGCTCCGCTTTACAGCAGAGCCTGCACCGATCCGCCTGTCAATCTACCGTTCCATCCTTCCCTCACTCGTGAACAAGACCCCGAGATACTTAAACTCCTCCACTTGGGGCAAGACCTCATTACAGACCTGGACGGCGCATTCCACCCTTTTCCGACTGAGAACCATGGCCTCAGACTTGGAGGTGCTGATTCTCATCCCAGTCGCTTCACACTCACCTGCGAATGGCTCCAGCAAGAGCTGAAGGTCCTGGCTCGATGAAGCCAAAAGGACAACGCCATCTGCAAAAAGCAGAGACGAGATCCTATGGCCACCAAACCAGGACCCCTCAACACCTTGACTGCGCCTAGAAATTCTATCAATAAAAATTATGAACAGAACCGGAGACAAAGGGCAGGCTTGGCGGAGTCCAACCCCCACTGGAAACGAATTCAACATGTTACCAATGCGGATCAAACTATCGCTCCGGCAATACAGAGACCGAACAGCCCGTAGCAACGGGTCTGGTATTCCATATTCCTGGAGCACACCCCACAAGATCCCCCGAGGGACACAGTGGAAAGCCTTCTCCAAGTCAACAAAGCACATGTGGACTGGTTGGGCAAACTCCCATGCTCCCTCCAGTAGAGTGTGTAGAGCTGGTCAAGAGTGCTGCAGCCGGGACAAAAACCACATTGTTCCTCCTGAATGGACTTTCCCAGGTAGGCTGAGGAGTGTGATTCCACAGTCTCCCTTCTTAAAAAGGGGAACTACCACCCCAGTTTGCCAATCCAGAGATACGGCCCTTGATGACCACGCGATGATGTAGAGACATGTCAAGTCTACCACATCCAGGCTCGAGGTATTCAGGGTGGATCTCATCCACCCCCCCCCAAAGCCCGGCCACCAAGGGGCTTTTTAACTACCTCAGTGACCTCAGCCCCAGTGATAGGCAGACCCCCTTCTGAACCCCCAGGCTCTTCCTCTTCCGCAGAGGGCATGTTGGTGGAATTGAGGAAGTTCTTGAAGTATTCCTTCCACCTCCTGACAACATCCCCAGTTGAGGTGAGCAGCTCCCCACTTTACCTGTAAACAGTGTTTGTGGAGTACTGCTTCCCCCTCCTGAGGCGCCGGATGGTGGTCCACCTTTTCGAGGCCAGGTGATAGTCTTTTTCCAGGCCCTCACCGAACTCCTCCCACACCCGAGATTTTGCATCGGCAACAGCCTGGGCTGCAGCACGTTTGGCCTGTCGGTACCCGTCCGCTGCCTCAGGAGTCTCACAGGCCCTACTAGGCCTCCTTCTTCAGCTTGACAGCCGACCTCACTGCAGGTGTCCACCACCTGGTTCGAGGGTTGCCTCCACGACAGGCACCGATGACCTTCCAGCCACAGCTCTGGGCTGCCGCCTCAATAATGAAGACACGGAACAAGGCCCATTCG
>JAOUQZ010000033.1:4029712-4045989 GCA_028564935.1 Neosilurus hyrtlii | reverse complement strand
GTGTGTGTGTGTGTGTGTGTGTGTGTGTGTGTGTGTGTGTGTGTGTGTGTGAGAGTGTGTGTGTGTGTGTGTGTGTTAGCCCTCCGATGGTCTGGCAAGCTATTCACTGTGTACGCCACCTTCGCCCAGCATTGGCTGAAATAACCTCCAGTCTTCTGACGTCATTAGTAAAGTTAAACAGTTCAGCCATTCAATGAATAAATGCATTTAAAAGCACTAATGCCTAAATTCAGTAAGCCGTCTTTATTGCAGTGTTGCGGCTGCACCAACTTAAAGAGTAATTCTGCAGCAGTCACAGATTTCCAGGCAGTGAAAGCGTGCAAGTTTTAAAAAGCCTTGTAACATTTTTTTGTTTATCGTTGGGTTCAGAATACTATTCCAAAGTTTAATGTGCTGAGACTGCATTTAAGTACATTTTGCACATCCTGTATATACCTGTTGTCATTTTTTTGAGGAAAAAAAAAAACACCAACAAAAATCTGATCATGTTGGCTATTTAAATCTTGTAAAGTTAAACTTGCTGTGAAGAATGGTTTACTGTGTCCATGTCTAACATACCGAGCATTATATCTGCTGTTTGTTATTCTGTGTATGATCCGTTTTGCCTCTTGGACCTGCCTCTCATTTTGTGTTTTCGTGTATGATCTCAGCCTGCCGCCTCAACATTGTCTCTGGATTATCTCAACTGTGTTGTATGCCTGATCTCCTGACCTCCGCCCCTTCCTGTTTATGAGTGTGAACTGTGCTATTGGATTTGACTGCCTGGTTTTTATTATTAAACACCCTTTTTATCTGCACACTGCATCCTTGCTTTTCCCTGCTACACACACTATGGCAGTGTGTATGACAGACCAGGTTAAGATAATATTTCACACTGACATGATTTGAAAAAGCCTATCATATGATTGCTCTGAAACAACAATAACAAAATTGATAGCCTCTGAACTGCCCACTACTCGGGTCATGGGGAGGCTGGCACCTATTTCAGACAACACCGTGCAAAGGCGAGGGCGGTATAGTGGTTAGGGTGCTGGGCTTATGATCGAGTGGTCATGGGTTCGAATCCCACTGTGCTCAGACCCCTGGGACAGGTCTTAACCACAAGTATGCCTCAGGCCACCCAGCAGTATAAATGGGTAGCAGTAAAAATATTGGGAAGGTAACCTGTGACTGACTAGCATCCTATACAGAACTCTGGGAACAAGCTCTGACCTGATGAGCCAACAGGCTCAGGAGTAAACATACCTACCTTTACTTTGCGGAGGCAAGGTACACCCTAAAATGCCTCTGAACTTAATTTTATTTATTTAATGTCATTTTTCACGTCATCTTACCTCGACCTGCAAAATTTATTATCACAATCTACTGCCGCCTAATATTTAGGTGAATCAATTGGGTTAGAAGTTCATTTACACAAGGGCAACAGCCCAGATATAATTCCTCAAATCACCACTGAAATTTAACTGCTAAGTCCCAACTACACTGCAACAGCCATAGCCAGCTAACTGGGTGTGTTGTTGACCATCAGTGAAAGAAAGTCGTTTGTAGTTTTTGTGGTCTGCATTGTTGGCACTTGCTATTGCTACTTATTGGCAAAACATGCATTGGATCCTGGGTGGAAGAAATGGTTTTCTATTTGGCTATTCACCATAGCCAATCAGTACAACATAAACAAAACAGAAAAAGCAATGGAATAATACCTTAAGTGTGGCCCACAGCTAGTTTGAGTAAATATCTTGCACTTTCTGTTATGGAAAATGATTTTTTTTTATGCATGTGCAGAATACAAGTGTATACTAAGTGTTGGGTTGTAGTTTTGTTTTTCTTTTTAATCTTTCTAGGCTTTTAAAATGCACATCCTCAGAGAAAAATATGAAGGTACCACAGCATGAGAATTGCTATATATGGATCAGTAAACTCCAGCACAGACTGTTTAATTAGGTCCACATTTTCCCAGATTTGCCCATTTTTATTCAGGGCAGTTAGGTGTAATCATCAGTCTGCCCTTGTTGGCACTAGGTCTGTACCGAGCTTTGGCAAGAAGGGCAACCTACCTTTCGGATTATTTGTTTGGCTGCTTTTTTTTTTTTTTTTTGGCAACCTAAAAATAGATTTAATATAAACCATATATTCTTCTAGGACAGTGACTGTGCAAAGCTGGTTCTGCAAATCTTGATGCCTTTTGAGATGTTTTTCATTTCCTGCACCCAAAAACCTCAGACCTGCACTTTTATGTGTATATATGTTTTGATACATAAATAACTGAATAAGAAAAAGAAATTGTGTATTATATAAAGATTTCAACTTGATTGGGTTAAAAGTCTTTCTATTTAAGTGAGTAATGTATTGCGTGGCAGTTGTAGTTTATTTTGCCAGCTAAAAAACTAAGACACCTACTGCATATGGCACATAGAATTCTGTTGTTAAAAAAAAGTGTATTTTATTTTACGGCTTGAAACAAGTAACAGTTTGAAGCTGAAGATATAGCAGTAGAAGTTACCATCACTCAGACATTCATTCCAATTAAGATGTTTATATGCTGGCACCTGAAACATCAACTTCTCTTAAATATTAAAATATTAAGCTCTGTGAGTAATGATATTAACCAGTTCCAGAATGACATTTATGAGAATTAAATCATGGCAGACAACATTTTTTCATCCATTCATTCATTTACTGAACCGTTTAATCCTTTTAGGGTAGTGGGGAAGCTGGAGCCTATCTCAGCCAACACAGGGCGAAGGTGAGGTATACCCTGAACAGCTTGCCAGACCATCGCAGGGCCAACACACACACACACACACACACAAAACCATTACACTCACATCTAGGCTCATTTTGGCAATTCGTCTAATGTGCATGTCTTTGGACTGTGGAAGGAACTAAAGTACCTAGATCAAATCCTCATAAGCACAGAAAGAGCAAGTAAACTCTACACAGAAATGCCCTCCTCGAGCCTGGAACCCAAACTCAAAAGGGATCTTCCTGCTGTGAAGATATTTACTATAACAATATTTTTAATATTTACTTGCCCATTAGGTTGCCTGTGTACACTGATTTCTGATTTCAACCATGATTCATCATGGTGAACTTCTTCCCCACCCACCAGCACTGCACTGGTGTAAAAGGGTTGAGATTGTGATCCCTCAGGCTTCGCAAGTTGCATTCTGGAAAGTGTATATCACACAATTTGACACTTTCTGCACACAACCCAACTCAGACTACACCAAAGGTCTATGACTAATGATCTTGTTGGGGCCCAAAATGTGTAGCTCACAACGCAAGAGATCCAAATTCATTTATCAGGTGTTAATTTAGTCTTAGGAAAAGAAAAGCATACAATCAATCACACAAAAGAAGAAAAACCTCAGACCCCGTCAACCATCCTCTAGCTCTGATTGGATCCCTAAAGTTCCTCCTCATGCCTATGACTGATTCCTAGATGATGAGTGGTCCATCAAGACCCCTCCTTTTATACCTTCAAGTTCACCATCTTTTCGGTTCGCCACCATTAATTTCTGGCATTACACATGCTGAGATTTTTTACTGTAGGCCTAACACTATGTTGAGGCTAACTTAGCAAAAAAACAAAACAAAACAAACAAACAAACAAACAGACAAACAAACAAACAAATAAATAAATAACAAACAGACATTTGCTTCACTGTCTCTTAACCCAGGTAATGACAATAATTAATTCCAGTACATGATAGGGAAGTCCAGCAATTTGTATAAGATTTATGGAGGACCAAATATATGACATTATGACATTTCAGACCAGCAGGCCATAGGCCTTCCTCAGTTCACTGGTCCAAAACACACAGTGCCCCCAATGGCACCTGACACCCCTGATTTTTTCCTCCACAATCTTCACACATTTCTCAAGGGCAAGAAGGTCAGTAAGAGTCTGCTAACCATCCACTAGGATGCAGGGAAACTTTCAGATTACATGCAGGAATTCCACAAGTTTGACTCTGTCAGTGGCTGGAAGGAGCCCCTGCTGACGGCTGCATTCTGCCAGAGACTCAGTAATGACATAATTACAGAATTAGCAAGCTGCAATATCTGGTCCTTGCTCAACAATCTCATCTAGCCACGAGACACAATCATCTTATCTACCACTGAAATAAAATCCCCAAGCTCCCTGTGGTGACTGTCCAGCCAAGGCTGATGCTGTCGATGGGGGGCCAGTCAGGAAAGGAGCTGTAATACTGCACGCTCTACACCTGAACATTAGAAGAATTAGACATTAAAAGAACATCCTTCTTGAAACTCACACATAACCACCCCATTATCCTGGGCATGTTGTAGATGGTGCAGCATGATCCCCTTATCTCCTGGGCCAATCAGATGATCATCAAGTGGTCCCCTAGATGTCTTCATCACTGCTTACCTTGCCCCTGTTTATGCCTCACAGCCACCTGTATTGCCTTAAAACGGCAAGTCATGTTGGCATATCACCTCAGTACCACAACCTACCCATAGTCTTCAGCAAAAAGAAAGCCAGTGCCTGCCCTCTCACCATCCATATGATAGTGTTATTAAACTGCTTTCTGGTACAACTCCATCACACAGCCAAACTGCTGTATTTACCAAGATATACCTGTGCAGCGAGTATAGTCTGGTTCACATTCACCCAGAGCATGAGTGGAAGACAGCCATCAGCTCCACCAGGGAGCACTATATACAGATGGTGATGCTATACAGACTCTCTAGCACCCCTTGGTATTCCAAAGTCTGATGAAATGACCTCTTGAGAGACATGTTAAGAAGATATATAATTGCATACATTGACAGCATACTGGTGTATTCTCCAACACAAGACACACATATCCAGCATGCCATGCAAATGCTGCTCTGCCTCCTCCAAAGCTGACTGTACGTGAAAGCTAAGAAGTCTGAGTTCCATTGTCCCAAGTTCACATTTATTGAATGTGCAATTGTCGCTGAAGAGCCCCAGACTCTGATAAGGTGACAGCAGTAACATCATGGCCCACACCCAGAAACATTCAGAGATCTTCAGCACTTCATTTTGCTTTATCAACTTCTACTTATGGTTCACTAGAGGGTCCACACACAGCCCTGCTGAAGAAGAGGCTGGAAAATCTGCAATCGAACCCAGCCACTGAGGAGGCATTCAGAGCTCTATAAACAGTCTTTGCCACAGCTTCTATACTAAAACAGCCATACCCAATGAAACCCTTCATCATGGAAGTGGATGCCTTAGACATCTTGCTCAAAAGAACCAAGGAGAAAGCTTCATCCTATCTTTTACCAAAGTGAGTTATTCATGCAGAGACTAACTATGATGTGAGACATTAAGAGTTTCTAGCCATTAGGTTTGCTCTAGAGGAGTTTGTTTCACTGACTAGAGGGATCCAAGCTTCTATTTATGGTATACACAGATGACAATAATCAAGAGTACCTGTGCATTGCTAAGTGGTTGAGTCCTCAACAAGCTCGATTGTCTAAGGCTTGATGGGCTTCTCAAGATTTCAGATTACAGTCATCTATTGACCTAGTTCCACAAATCACAAAGCTGACTCTCCTCTCTAGACAGCTCAGGTACAGCAACAACTTTATCCAGCCAGCAATGATCCTCCCACAGTCCTATATCCTTAATGCTACTGAACAGGACCTTTGGAACATGTCCTATCACATTCCCATGAAGTGCCCACCAAATATGCCACATTTCCTGTGCAGCAACCTAATCACCTGTGCAAACACCTCACCCACCATGGGCCACCCCAGAATCCAATGTACTCAGTAGCTCATCCATAAACACCTTGTGGTACTGATGGCCAAAAATGCACGCAGACATCATGAAGTATGTGGCATCATGCACAGATAGCACCCACTTCAAAATGCTCCAGATGTTGCCCAGCACAAAACTGATGCAATTTCCCATACCTTACTGCCCCAGTCCCAAATCACATCACAGCCCTCCCCCCTTGTTTTCATGAAATGCTGCACTACAGAATCCTCAGCGGTGGACAACTGATTTAAAATGAGTGAGCTGGTCTGGGAAAGGGCAAGTGTCCCCACTGTCTTGAACAAGCAACAACTGACCAACATTACACAGAAGCACCCATTTACCAGCCAGGAAAATGTGTATGGTTGACAATCCACAACATTAAGAATCTGCCTGGCTGCAAAAAGCTTAACCACCCCATTCCTCATTGCATAAAAGATCCTCAGCAGGCTCAACAAATGTCACCCTCACAATCCTGTCCCACAGCTGCATTTCACCTTAGTTCTATGACTAATTATTGAAACCTGCTTAACCCTAGCCACTCATCCAGGCACTGGCACCCCAGGATCCCCTTAAAATCAATGGGCAACTAGAATACAGGGTGAGGGCCTGGAGTCTAGGTAAAGAAATTGGGGCTTCAATTATCCAGTATCTGTATTTGTCTCTGATCAACTGTTTGCCTGATCCTCTGACCTCTGCCTGTATATCAAGATTAGTTTGGAATCATGGAGATTTAAAAAACCTTTTTTATCTGCAGTCATCAATTTTGTGACAGTGTATCCTTATATCTCTCACTTACTCATTTACCAAACCACTTAATCCTACTCATGGTGTGGGGAGGCCAGTACCTTTTTCAGCTGACAATGGGCAAAAATGGGGGACACCCTGAACAGCTTGCCAGACCATCGCAGGGCAAAACATGGTCCCAAGCCTAGGAATCAAACCCAAGACCTTCTTCTGAGAGGCGGACGTGCTAATAAGTATGCCACCATGGCACCCCTAATATCATATGTTTTTAAAAGCTAAAACAATGTCCATTAAAAAAATAAAAAGGTCCAGCATGTACAGTTAAATTCCTGGCACACCTGAGCTGTCTTCCCAGAATAATTCATGGCTAGATTTAGTGCATGTATTGCATGGCTTCTCAACCTCAAGCCCAGGGAGCTACTGCCCTGCCCAGATTTCATGTTTTTCCTGCTCCAACACACCTGATCCAGCTTATCAGCTAATTATCAAGCTCATTGTGCACTGGATCAGGTGTGTTGGGAACTGGGAAAACGTGAAACAATTACACAGCCAGAGGGGATTTTACTTGTATAATGCTTCAGTACCTATGCTTAAGTAAATGTATGCACAAGTAAGTACTTGTGCGGAGTCATTTTGAGTGTGTGTGTTTATGTGATGAGGTAATGGGTAGTTGAAGCTCTTATCAGATGGAGAAGGAGGGGTGAGATGCATTTCCTGCTGAATTCTGAACTGTTGTGCCACAAAAGGCTCTTTGTTAGAGCAGTTTCTGCATCACCGTGCTGCACGGCAGATTCAGCCAGACTCCTGACCCTCTCATCCTACTCTTATTTTTCTTTCCACTCGCCAGGGAGAGACCAATTAGTGACAATACAAGTAGGTTAGGCTGCCCATTCAGAAAGGGCATTATTGAGCACAATGCCAGGAGGATTGTAAGCTAACAATAAGACTCATAGGCCAGTGTTAGAGTGTCACTGACATTGTTGGACTGAACCAAGAGAGCCATTTATTTCCCGTAGAGTGAGAAGAGACACCTGAGCTCCCTCTGTGTGCATGCGTGTGTGTGTGTGTGTGTGTGTGTGTGAGAGAGAGAGAGAGAGAGAAAGATGGACAGACAGAGGGGGAAAGCGACTTGAGAATGAAAGGTTTGTGTTTCATGGCAGAGACTTTTTGTGACTTGTACAGCCTGATGCTCTTTCTCTCATATCATTCCATTACAGTTTCCATCAAGGGTTGCAACACACACACACACACACACACACACACACACACACACACACACACACACACACACAATGGTTTGATGCTCCAAATACTGATGGGAAAGGGATGATGTAATGTTCCCAGTCTGTAGGTCAGGGGTGAGAGGTTATCTGAGTCCATACTTAAAGAGCTAACTCTACTGCCATTGTCTGGGGTCATGGCCTATGACCTAAAGGTCAGTGGTTTACTTTCTATAGAGTTTTAATATGACACTATTCTCTCTCTCTCTCTCTATCTCTCTCTCCCCCATGCACCTGTGTATGGCTCAGCAGATGCAAATTTCCATGTAATTTATTTATTTTGTTTATTTATTAAGTTTCTTTGTGTGTGTGTGTGAGAGAGAGAGAGAGAGAGAGAGAGATCAAAAGTGTTTTATAGTATTGTAATACTATCCTACAAGTGTTTTTTCCAACACATTTTTCTGACCTAACCATGTCCTTAGCAGTGAATACAAATTGTTACCATTAAACCGGAAATAAAGGGCTTCAAGATTAGCAGTTTAGACTAAAGCACTCTTTTGCACACCAGTCGGTCATAAATTAATTTACAGACCTCAGTCCTAGATCAAATGTACGTTGATTTTTTTTAATTATTCTTTTATTTTTTTTAGTCTTTTCTGTGATGCTGTAAATGGAGCTGCTGTGATCCAAGAACAATTACAGACTTCTCTGACAATGAAGTGTCACCGTCTTCGTCATCATCATCGTCATCATTCTCCTTGTTTCCGTTTAGCTAATTATATAACACCAAGCTGAGCTGTTATTGAGTGCTTGATTACCAAAATAAAAATTGTGGTAATCTGATATACTGTATTTTTAGTAATTCAGGAAAGTCTGATGTACCATGATGAGTATAACCAACAAGAGATAGTAATAAGGAGGAAAAGTCTCACGGCAAAATGTAGCAAGCACGGAATGTTTTCCTGCCTCCAGCTGTAGAAGAATGAATGAAAAGTGCCACCGTTGTGGTGATATTATAATGTCGCTTTGTAGAGCCTATTGAAAGGAGTTGAAGGTATAGTAATGCACATCTGTGTATTTGTTTGTTCATGTGGATGCATGTGAGTGAGAGAATAGATGGTTACTCTTACAAATAAATAGTCCACAATACCAATGAAAGTGCTGTCATCAACAGTGACTCTTAAGTTATTTATAAAGCCACCAAATGACTTCAGGCCTCTCTCTCTCTCTCTCTCTCTCGCTCTAAACACAATCATCACATTTCTCTTTACTCATTTTCCATAATACCTCCCAGCAGTCCAAATTACCTTTATATTAGGAATGATCTAACCTTGATACACCTCCCCATAAAAATATAAACACCCTATTGTATAATGAAATATATTGAACTTTGTGTGACCTGGAAAATGTGATTACTTAACATAAATGAATGGATGTGTGAGGTCATCATATGTAATGGAATGTGCTGAGGAGAAAAAAGGTTTGCATTTTGCATTTGTAAGTTATTAGCAAGTTTGTAATGGTAAAGCAGAGTAGAACTTGTTTTTATACATATTCATATCTAATAGCTATTAGCTGACAGGAGTTTGTATTTAAATAGTATAGTATTGTCCACAAAATAAGCCTATTTAAATTACATCATGTTTTTCATCTTAAGTTGGACTTTAATAATATTATATTAATATTTCAATACTATATTTTTGTACAATTTATGTAAACAAAGTAAACAATCTTATTACTTTGTTTCATTTTCTGAACTGTTTTGTCCTTCATTAGGGTCATGGGAAGGCTAGCACCCATCCCAGCTGACTTTAGGCTAGGCAGGGTATACCCTGAACAGCTTGCCAGACCAATAGAAGGCCAACACACACAACCATTCATAGTCACATCTGGAGGCAGTGAAGAATATCCAATTTGCATGTATTTGGATTGTTGGAGGAAACTGGAGCAGATAGAGACAACCCATGCAAGGATGGGAGAACATGCAAACTTCACACAGAAACACTCCTGCTAGGAACAGGGCTCAAACCCAGGACCTTCTTGCTGTGAAGTGGAAGTCTAACCACTAGAACATTGTGCCTCCACAACCAATTATCAGTAGTTATCATTGCTATTTCTAATGGAAAGGGCACATACAGTAAATGATATCACAGCATAATCAAGTTTAGTGCACTTTTAACATGTGCAAGTTCCCCTGGATAGGTAGCTGATTCACACACACAGTGGTAATTTTATTTAACAACAAGGCAGTGGTAGCTTAATGGTTAAGGCATTGGATTTGTGTTCAGGGGTTTTGTTCCCACTCTAGTGCCTCCAAGCTGCCACTATTGTGCCCTCAAGCAAGACCCTTAACCCTCAACTGCTCACTTTATAGAAATAGGATTTGAAAAAGAAAAAAAAAAAAGAAAGCCTTGCAAAGTGGGCTACACCCCTCAACAGTTGCATCACATTATCAAAGGTTTGCCCAGTCCCAAGATGGACACCAAAAATGGTGATGATCAGTGATAGCATTTGTGAGTTAATGCACTGAATGCAAATTCAAGATGGCAGCTGGGGTGGCCAAAACGGATATCAGTCTATGATGAAAATCATTATTATGTAGTAGCTTTATTAGTAGCATTATTATGTAGCTTATGTAGTTCAACAGCCCCAAAATCCACAGCAAAAATGTTTACGTTTGGTGATGGCATTTTTGAGCTAGTGCGCGAAATGCAGATTCCAGATGCTGGCTACAGCAACCAGACTGGATACTGCACTGTGATGAAAATTGATACGCTTATGTAATTACATAGTCCTAACATCCACACAAAAAATGTTGATAATTGGTAATGGTATTTTTGAGCTAGTTCACAAAATGCAAATTCAATAAGGCGGCTGCAGTGGCCATATTGGATATAGGACCACAACGAAAATCAATAGGTCATTACACAGTCCCAACATCCACAGCAAAAATGGAGATGATTGGTGATGGCGTTTTGAGCGGAATGCAACTGTGGATGGTTAGTTCATTCTGCAGGTAATGTCATTATTAACTAAGTGCATGAATTACTGATTCTCTGCCAGGACAAAGAGTGATACACACAATAATATGGGAGATTAGATGCGCATATCGTATTTGCTGGCTCTTTTTCAGTCAAAGCTTTTAGGCCAACAGCAAATGCCAAGAGTGGCGAAGTTCCACATGCCTTTAAGACTTTATCACACCCTGTGAAAGCACTCCCACATAATATCACAAGCTCAGCTCACATACTGTAGTAGAGGAAGTCTTATCCATATCACAAGAAAGTGAATTTTGTGTTACTGAACAAAGAAAAAGAATATTTAAAAAACTGCAGAATAAAAAGATTAAGTAGATATTATATATTATGCATTTCCTAAATATGAAAAGTCAGAGCACTGAATAGATACAGATACACAGTGGCACTGCATTAAAGCCCTAATACCAAAAATATGCAGTGCAGACAATTATGTAGAGTAAGCAATGTTGACATGTTAAAACAACAGCAAATGTAATTAGTGATGTTACAACGTTGCATAAACTGCCTCAAAAGCACATTGTGCATTTTTGTTCCAACTTTTTTTTTTTTTTTTTTGACTTTTTATGCAGCCAGCTAGCCAACAGATACGAAACCTTTTTTTGATCATTTCCCACCACAACACGTTTCTATCCTAGGAATTTCACGGCCATCGATTCACTTATGGAAATCAGTCATCCCTCTAGTGAGCCTCAATAGGAACTACAAGCCCATGGTGAGGAGCTCAAGGTGAAATGAAGCATAAACCCAGTCTTTATTTAAGAAAACAGAGAGCTGGTGACACAGCCTTTACATCCCAAAGCAGGAGGGTGTATTTGTATAGAACCTTATTCCCTTATTAGGAAACCGTTAAGACAAACATTAGTGGGGCCTTTTGTAGAGGTGGCACTGAAAGTGGATAATGTTGTCTCCTCCGTCTCCAGTGCAAAAGGCCCGCATCTTCATGGGCATATGGCCTGTCCAATTAGTATGCCATGAGGATGTCTTCTTTCACTGTTAGTAAAACTGGCTAATAGGCGAAACAATAATCTAATTAGAGAAGGGATACAGCTGAGGCAATGAATGAATTAGCAAAGCTTTTAGTTGGAGGAGACTGAATAACAGAAGTTGAATAGCATCATGAGGTATGGCAAACATTGTCATATGCATTATAAAAAAGACTTGTTTTCGGAGCTCTTAGCATTTTAACATCACAGTCTCCAGTTGCTATTAGAAAGAGCTGACGAATCCAAAAAGCTTGGATCCTATAATAAATGACAGGCTCTTCTTACAAGTGCCAAATCAATAAACAACTGTTTTCTAAGATGAAAAAAAAAATTAATAATACGAATTAACTATGTGTAAACACTGTGCTAACTCATAGATAACCGTGGTGCTGTTTCAGTAATTCCTTTTAGAAATGAGGCTGAATGGGGGAAGTGACTGAATAAAAGCCTGTTCACTTTCTATTTCTAACACACACACACACACACACTCACACACAAGACGTGATTCCCTCATTAAGGGTATTGTCGAAATGCTGATGTAATGAAAGTTAATCTGCTGCTCTCTCTTTGGCTAAGAGGCCTTTGTAAGTGCGATTACTTGCCCACCCCTAACGCAGGTTCATTAAGTTGTTAAATGCGTGTGTATTTAAGTGTATGAATGCAGAGACAAAGCATTTTGGGAGTAGATAACAAAAGCCAAGACCTTCTCAGTATGTGCTATAGAGCACGTAGGCTAGTCTGAAAGGGAACATGAGAGTAAATCTATGGCTGTATAAGAATCAAGTCCCTGACTAAGGAAAATGCTGAGTTCATTGTCACATGATAAGTGCATGACCAATGTGCTGCTTGTTAAAAATAAATCCAGTAATATCACTGCACCCTCTAGCTGAAATCAGAGAAATCAAATATAATCATTAAAATTAAAACAAATCTGCTCTTTCTTTAGCCTTTAAAACATCTTTGTTTTTTGTTTTCCTCTTTTTCTGATAGAGACACATGCTGAAGGTCTTCCTTCTGTTGGAAGCAGCATTGGAGATCTCAGAATTATCAAAAATATCTTATTTCAATGCACAGAACTTGTGTGAGCCTCACGGTGTGAGCCGTGAGACCATCACAGGGCCAACACGCACATAACCATTCACCCTCACACTCACATCTTGGGTCAATTTGGAACAGCCAGTTAGCCTGGGAGGAAACCGGAGTACCCAGAGGAAACCCGTGCAAGCAGGGGGAGAACATGCAAACTTCACACAGAAACTCCTGAGCTCAGGACTCGAACCCAGGACCTTCTTGCTGTGAGGCAGGTTTGCTAACCGCTACACCACCTTGTCGAACAGACAAAGCTGAAAGTACTCTAAAAATGACAAAAAAGATAAAACTAAAGTGGACAGTATTTTAACTCATGTCTACAGTAATACAAATATTGATAGCAGTATCAGGTAACAGAACTTGCGAAGGATAAATTTTAGAGCTAAATTACAAAAAAAGAAAAAGAAAAAAGAAAAGAACAAAAAGTGAATTACCATAGTTAATGTTGGTGTGATATAACAGGAGCATCCATTGTATGTTTTCTTACCATAGAAATGTATTTGATATACTGAGAAAAGAACACAACAATTGTTTGCTCTGAATGTGATGCACTGGAAATCCAGCTGTGTAACTCTTTCAATTACATTTTATTAGCGAGAAGTGGACAGTTACAGAACATCTATTAATCTGGATGAATGAGAGATAATGTCTTAGCGATGTAGTTCTAACAGTGTACACAATCATTTATGGATGGCATGGTGGTGTAGCGTTTAGCATGTCTGCCTCACAACAAGGGTCCTGGGTTCGAATCCAGGGCTTGCACATTTCTGTATGGAGTTTTCATGCTTGTATGGGTTTCCTCTGAGTGCTCCGGTTTCCTCCCACAATCCAAAAACATGCACATAAGGCTAACTCACTGTACAAATAGCCCCTAGGTGTGAGCGCGATTGTGAATGTCTGAGTGTACATGTTGGTCCTGTGATGGTCTGGCGAGCTGTTCAGGGTGTACCTTGCCTTTTCCGGGTGTCGGCTGAGATAAATATCTATATATAAATATGAGATAAATAGCCTCTTTGCGATCCTAATAGGATTAAGAGGTTTGGCAAATTAGTGGGTGAGTATAATCACTTACCTTAGTAAGGGTTGTAGTGGACCCTGAGCATACCCCAGAGACAGTGATGGTGAGGCAACAATTGGATACTCCCATAAAAACCTGCAGAGCACCATGCATTCTCACAATCACACACACCAGTTTATCATATTCAACCCACATACTCTGTGAGGTGTCGAAGTAAACATGGTCACAGGGAGGACATGCGTTGAAACTTCACACAGATGATAAGCCAATATCACGGTCAAGCAGGGATCCAGGAGCTACATGTCAAAATACCTGATTAGTACTTTGTACAGTACTTTAAGTGGTTTTGATTACGCTGTTATATACATACTCAAATATGTTTTTCTTTAGTTCTTTGAGAAAAATCATCTGAACTTCAAAAAAAAATTACATTTTTATAGATAAATTCTTGTAAATTCCTTTGAACTCCTAATATGATTTCCAATGAACTAGCTACCTGTCCAGGGTGCACTGGTTACTGAAGCAGGGCACATTATTTCCATACTTACAGCTTTCCTGGGTACTCCAGCTTCCTCCCACAGTCCAAAGACATGCATATTAAGCTGATTGAATCATTTCAATTGCCCTAGGTGTGAATGTGTGTTTGAATGGTTGTGTGTATGTGTTGTCCCTATGATGGTCTGGCACGCTGTTTGCAGCGTACCCCGAGAAGAGATGGGTTATAACCTCCCCATGACCTTGAGGAGTGGTTCTGAAAATGAAATAAAAAATTTCCCCCCCATACATTTTGCAGATATTTTCACTGACTCTCCCCAAGATGTCATTTTTTAAACAGGTTTGTTTTAATCAGCAAAGAAACGTTATTGCCCTATTTAATATCACAAACACTGAACATATGGTAGATATCCTGGTGATAAATCACTCACAGTGTGAAATAAATGATGGAATGAATAAATAACTAACAAATATAGACAGTAAACATGGCAAAACGGAGCAGAATATGAAATCTGTAGCTTTTATAAAAGTCTTACCTTGCTTTATGAGTTTGCTAAGTGGAGAAAAAGAATGCGGTGAAGGCATTAAGCAAACAGTTAATATTTGATTTTGATGTACCATGCACTAATGAATGCAAGAAATGACGTGGCATGACTTAGCAAACAACAACCCCCCCCCCCCCCCCCCCCCAAAAAAAAATAAAAATAAAAAAGTAAAAAAAAATGGGGTTGATGTGGGTTGAGGGGTGTTGAAGCAGTGTAAGAACATAACAACTCAGCATCTTTTCAACAATCCTTTCATGATGTCCATCATTTTTCACTGATAAATATTTGGATTGAAACACCTTTTTAAGAGCCACTGTGTACTGAGATTAGGTAAGTGCTTTTTTTCATCTGGTGTGTTAAATTTCTTTTCTTTCTCTCTCTCTCTGTTCACCTTTTGACAGCAGGCTTTGTGTGAAGACTGTGGGAAAGTTTCCTTTCCTGATGAGGTCATGCATCCAAACTCCTCTTTCACTTTCTCTGTTTCACACCCACCCACAGGATTGGGATATGCCATGACCTGACAAAGAAGCGTGTGTGGGTGGATAGGGGGTGATTAACAGTTAATCGACTCTACAACAAGATCTTAGCTTTTCAATGCTTGTTGGTAAGTGCTGATAAAGGGAAAAACTGGGTTGGAAATGCTAGGAGCGATGTAACAGTATCCACTGAACTTTCTTTTTTTTAACATGACACCTCAATTCCTTGACAAGGATTACTTTATAATTCTGCATAAACAAGGGCATTTAGACAAGACAACACATGCTCAAGTAAATGACACCAGCCCCCATAGCTCATGTAGGTACGTGAAGTTAACATGAACCCCCTCTGAACAGACATTTACATATACAGATACCAACCCCCCAAACATGGGTATCTTACCAGAACGAATTTCTCTGTTCTAAAGATAAACACACAGACCACCAACCCCCATACATCACGTACATTGTGCATAACCCAAACACAATACATATGTTCTGTCCAGATACACCATAGATAGCACATTAGCATCCCAGTGTAGTATTACTAGTACTTCTATAATTTATAATTGATGTACATATTGTAAACTTATCTAAGAATTACGCATAATTAAAGTTTTAAGAAAAGTTAATTTTGATAAGAACATATCACAATGCATGAAAGCTTGACACATCAAACCGATGTGGCTTCACTGTTAAAAAGTCGTTCTTGATACGTCGAAGCTAAATGAGTAGAGATAAATCCCCTGAAATAGTAGTTATTTTTTCCCCACATACATATACATATACATACTTATTTATATATTATATATACACACACACACACACACACACTCGCCGGCCACTTTATTAGGTACACCATGCTAGTAACGGGTTGGACCCCCTTTTGCCTTCAGAACTGCCTCAATTCTTCG
>JAOUQZ010000033.1:3999186-4019928 GCA_028564935.1 Neosilurus hyrtlii | reverse complement strand
AGAGAAAAAGAGAGAGAGAGAGAGAGAGAGAGAGAGAGAGAGAGAGAGAGAGCATTGTCTGGCTGTATGGACAGAAAATTGTACTCAGAACAAGTGAAACTACCTGTCCCTGCACAAGATAATTTCACTTGACAAGATTTCTTGAATTAAGATTGTTAAATCTAGAAATAAGATTATAGTGTAAAGTTGAACACTTAAAATAAGAAATTAACTCTTAAAACAAGATAAATTATCTAACACTTCTAACTCTAGGCTTTTTGGGTTTTTTTTAATTTTGGTAAGAACCAAATAATTTGCAGTGAACTTTTTTACTTTACTGTTCTTTACCCCAACTGTATATTGTAATTTCAATAAAAACTAACAAAACATAAAAAATAAAAAGGGTGTTCTAATACTTTTGACCAGTATTGTGGGAGTGAATAAGCGGCTCTGTATTCCCAGGCACCTCCTCACCTTTCTTACTCTGCTGTATGACGGAAGGCGGGGGCGTGGCCACTTTCATGGCAAGTCCATACGCTCCTCTGAAGGAGTGACTATCTCTGACAATGAAAGCACCAGGTTCTTTATCTTTCAGCAGTGCGATGGCTACAGAATACCAATACAGACAATTCACAAGATAGATAATATTAAACAAAACTGTCAAAACAGAAAATATTTACAAGACAAGAATATTTATGCAGTTGTGACGGATGCTCACCCTGCTCTCTGGAGATATCGGCTTTATACCAGAACTTGGATGTGTCTTGGACAAATTTTGTGTTGTCAGTTTTACTGGAAAAGGAATCTGTTCAATGTGGAAACAACATGATTAGCAACAAACTTGGGGTTTGTAAAACAGGATCTTTTGACTTAAACTCAAGCCATTGGGCCGTAAACTCTGGGCAGAAAATGACTTCAGCTGTGCAAAAAAAATACTCATTTACATTTATGGCATTTTGTAGACACCCTTACCCAGAAAAAACACCTTTTCACTCATTTCATGAACTGATTTCTGCTATTAGGGTCGTGGGGAGGCTGGAGCCTATCTCAGCCGACACTGAGCGAAGGCAGGGTACACCCTGAACAGCTCACCAGAACATCACAGATCAAACACAACAACCATTCACACTCACACTCACACCTAGGGGTAATATGAAACAGCTATTTAGCCTAATGTGCAGGTCTTTGGACTGTGGGAGGAAACCACAATACCCAGAAAAAGAACATGCAAACTCCACATAGCAACGCCCTTGCCAAGCCTGGGACTCAAACCCAGGACCTTCTTGTTGTGAGGTGGATACTACCATGCCGCCCCATGTTATTTACTGGATATTCTAAATACACAGTTAATTATCTTTAATGTAAGGGGTCATTTATTAAAATTGGTGCCACCAATTCAGAAAAACTGGAGAAGATTTCAGGTTTGGGCTAGCCTGACTTTGATTTTTGAAATGAGCAGAAGATAATCTCTATCCTTTTTCTAAGATGGTTAGAGAAAGCATACAATATCTGATATTTTACCTGGACTAGGAGAAGATGCTGTAGATGATCCATTATAATTGGAAACACTACTTGGACTGAATGGCGAGTTCAGGGATAGCTCTCCTCCATCCATCCCTCTCCTCTTCTGAGGTAACAGCGGAGGCTGTGTTCCATTTAAGCCCAGAGACTCCAGACCCTCCATTGCTTCCAGTAGACTAACTTCCAAGTTCCCTATATCAAGACTGGATGGTAGGGCACGAGGAGAGCTGTGGGCGTTAGGGCTACAAAGTGAGAGTGGAGGTGAAGGCTGGGGTGTGTAGTAACTCAGTGGGGTGTTAGATCCACTCTCTAACCATGAATGAGCTGGAATGGGGCTGTGGACAGAAGAGTATACCGAATATTAGAATAGAAGATACATTGTAATATGCAGGAAATTCATGTTTTATGCTCAGTGTATATCATGTTTATTATTAAATTAGTTTATGTGGTGCCTCTGCAATATATGTCCCTGTGAAAAAAATTATGTCAAATGAAACATGTTTATATAAAACTGTCATTCGAATTATAGCCAGAATAGAGATGCACTTCTGCAAGAAAATGTAATGTGATTGCTCTGCAGCACACAAAAAACAAAAAAAAAAAAAACAAAAAAAAAACAGCAGATGAGTGCAACTCATAACAGGTGGATTTTTTAGTTTCTTGTTTGTTTGTCTGTTTGTTTATTTATTTTTATTTTGTATTATATACTGTTTTAATCCTACAAGGGAAATTTAACTTCTGCATATAACCCATCTTAAATAAGAGCACACACTGCAGAGAGCAGTTGGGGGTTAGGTGCCTTGCTCAAGGGCACTTCAGCCTTTTTCATGCATGTTTCAAGTTTTCTTGTGTCCACATCTACATTCAGCAAGTCCATGCCACACTTGTGCTTCTTAAGTGAAGTCCTAACTAGGTTTAAGTTATGTCATTACTACGTCCCTATTGAGTTCATTCTGCGTCCTGATTCTACCATGTCCACGCCACTTTTTTTTGTAACATTTCGTCCACATCCTCCACGTGCAGAGACCACACCACATCTTTACCCATTTTTATTGTACAACATTTATACTATGTTGTACAAGTTCTTCTGGCATCCACCTAATTTTTGGGGACATAGTGGGTATGTAGCTAAGTGTGACAGGGATTTTAGAATATTTTATCATCAGGGGAATTGCAAATTAATTACACAACATTGCAGTAAATGCTATTATGAAGATTTTTTTTAATGCAAACTTAAGTGCAAAGGGTCCGTGTGGGTGCAGGCATCATTCCAACAGTATATCAGTAAATATAAGTCATATTTGAAAGTTAATTGGAGACCGTTTGGCTCTTGCTCAGTTGGAATGAAAGCACTTTCTTTTTGTGGTTTAGACTGAAGACCCCTGGCTTTATTTCTGACTTTTCATCATGCTCTTTTTCACCAACCCTCCATGTTTGATTTCCAGTAATGATAATTCTACCTGTCAACATTGGGGAGTGGGCTTGAGGTGCTCACGGAGCGCATGGAGCCAAACCCTCTCTGACACGGGGCGGGCCTTGAAGTTACTTCAGAGTGAAACAGTTCTCCATCTGATGACATGGAAGAGTGCGTCATATTGTCCATATATCCCCGCGATTCTGCTAGAGAACAAAAACATTTTAAATACAGTGAACTGAATCCAATAACTTTTTATTTAAGTCATTTCTACATAATTCTCTTTGAATGACAACACGCAGTTAGAACAGTGTGTCTTTCCTTGGGTTGTTTTCTCAATAACAAATGACTTAATTTTATTACATATGACGAGCTTTATAAACAATGTAGCTCAGTGGTTACGGCTCTGGGTTACTGATCTGTAGGTCGGGGTTGAAGCCGTAGTACCACCAAGCTGCCACTGATGGCCCCTTGAGAACGACCTTTAACCCTGAACTACTCAGTTGTATGAAAAATGATAAATGTAAGTCGATAAGGATGTCCTTTAAGTAAATGCCATAAATGGATTGTACAATCAAAACTTATAAAGTGAATGCATGTGATTGAAGGAGTCCTAAGTGTTAATGGTTGGTGGGCTGCCCAGACACACACACACACCCACACATACACAACAGCTACTCATACACACCCAGACACATTCCTAACATAGTGCACATAACATTACACTACAGGAGTCTTTCCACGATACTCCTCTCCTCCACCAGTGCCTCTAATAACAATAACCTGGACAACACATTCTGAATAAACCTCCAGCATGTTTTTCTTCATTAATTAATATATTTACAAATAAGCAGATTTCTTGTTCAGAATAAACAAAAAAAATTTATATATTTTACGGTACTAATGAATTGCAAGGAATTTATGATAGCGGTGGTGTTTGGCAACAACAGAGAACATCATACAGAACTCATAGTATACTGTACAATATGGTATACATACATGTGTGTTTTATTTTGATATACTGTATTAATCCCGCAAAGGAAACTTGGCTCTGCATTTAACCCATCCAATAATGAGCACACACACTCGGAGCAGTGGACAGATGCATTCGGTGCCTGGACAGAAGTTGGGGGTAAGATGCCTTGCTCAAGGGCACTTCAGCCGCACATTTTTCCTGCCAGTTCAGGAATCGAACCAATCACCTTTCAGTCCCAAACCCCAATACACATAATATACAGTAGTTTACACAATAGTCAGTTTCAGTAATCATCAGCAGTGGGGACATAAAATTATAGTACAGTGAGCTGTTAAATGCTCATTTTAAAAAGTCAGACAGGTGAGAAAGGTGAAAAGATTGCACTATGCTCTTCTGCAGTGCAGTCAACATTGTGCAATAACAAAGACTGCCATGGTCACAGTACATGTATACAATATGAACATCCATTCAAAATCAAAAAGAGTTGGAGACTAAAATAAAGTTCCCAGATGGATACTAGAAAAAGTGACTCACCCTAAACTTCCTAGGGCATATGATGGAAACCTACCACATTTTTTCTAACTGATGCATTTTTAGGGTTTATGAGCTCACAGACACACATAATTGCCTATTTACCACTTTAAGCTCCCTGAGAGCCAATTAGTTCTCATGGGCTCCCAGCCATGGATTGCTGCATGCATCAACCCATGCTTGAACTCACAAACTCTTGGGTGAGAGACTGGACCACTCAGGAGCCTTCAATTGATTATTTTAATTAAGGAAAATAAGAAACAAGTATCAGAATGAGACATTATCCTACAAGACCAAACCTTGGGTTAACCTTGGGAAGATAAATGTTTCATCCCAGAGGCTAGAAAACCTGCTCATGTAATTATTCCGCTTTCAGTTCTGGAAATGGGAAATCATAGCCTGGAATGATGTCATTTACAAGATCTCTGTGTTGGTCTTTTGTTAGCAACAGTGATGAGGGATGTATATTATCCTACACAACACACCAATGTGTATAGTCATCATAGATGAATCTCTATGCTGGCTGATCAACATAAAAAAATTTAGATCTATGCTTGGAGCAGCCATGTTGATTTGGGGTCACTTGCTGAACTTGGGGGGGTTGAGAAGGGCACCCTAAGTTTCAAAAAAATAAATGAGGTTGAAAATGACTGCAGCCAGTTACTGTACAAGTTCCGATCTAAAGCCGCAATGCTCACAACAGGTGCCTGTCAAGACACTAAGATCAGGAGGGGTATATTACAACCCAGCTTAAAATGGAGACACTAGATATGGCTTTGGAAGATTCCTAGCCTGAGGAATTGTCTGCATGTAAACTTGTGTTATTCAATCTGTCATCATTTCATTTTATGGGATTGTATGCATGCAAACCTGGCTGGCAAAGAAATAAAATTATCTTAATAAAACACTTAGATGATGAGATAACAGCATGGAAAAAAAACTCACATCACAGTACGATGATTAAAGTCTGCTAAGACTTGTTTCTTAGTGCAAAGGGATAATAAGAACAAAATGGTCAGAAACAAAATTAAAGCACGAGTGATACAGAACATTAAAACTGTCTTCTGATAGTTCAGATCTACATCTATCATGGAGAAAGGAAGTGTTTTGTACATAGTGGGTCTTTTTTTTTTTTTTGAAGGGGGGCACTGGTGTTCTTATGCTGCTTGCTGTGAGAATGATGCACACAAAGGACTCTCTGTGCTTTAGACAGTACAGTACTCTCAACTGAGTCTATATATGCAGCCCATAGAAAGCCAAGGATTTTTTTTCTTTTTCTATATAAAGCAAGTGACTACACTGTACCTCATAAAAATGTTTACATAAACTCCATTAATTCTTAGCTTACAGGACTTTGAGAAGCTGCAAAGGATTAACAAGTGTGTGTGTGTGTGTGTGTGTGTGTGTGTGTGTGTGTGTGTGTGTGTCAATTATTTATTCCAACAACAGTCTCTTTGGATTATATCTCTGGCATGCGAGAAAGACAAAGAGCAACTTTAGTGTTACAGGCTTAACAAACTCACCATTCACTGAAGGAATGCGTGCACACACACACACACAGCCAAGTTGAAAACTATTCAGCTGTTGTGATCAAAGCTTCACAACATGAGTGGGGGGAGAGGCAGACGAAAAGGCAAGAGGAGAGACGAGAATATTTCTTGACCTGCATAGTGTTTCGTGCAATAGCATGACACACTAGTAAAATATGCCTGATTTTTTTTTTCCATGGAGCAATGAATAATTTTCATGATAAAGTGCTTTCTTCCATAACATCAATAGACCTAACGGAACGTTCTGCATTGAACAAAGACAGAACATAATTGAGTCTGTTACTGATTAATGGTTTGTAATCATCACAGTAAAATTAAAGGTGTACTAATAATACACTTCTGATATACTAAAGGGCAGACCAATGAAAATGATTTGCAGAAAGTGTAGAGTCTCCAAACTTAGCTTAGCTTTCACCACTTTTACGAAAAAGATTATTGATCTAGGGACAAACTACAGTACAATGAGCAGGGATATACAGTACACACCCATCTACAGACACTTAGCAAAATAAGTGGCACTCATCAAGTCTAACCCTAAATGCTTTCCTGTCAAATCCAGCAAATATTCCCCCTACTTCTGTCTGCCACTTCTCTTTTCTGTATGAACACTGAAAAAAGTCTGGTGTTTATAAATACCCCTTGCTCATCACATAGGAAACAAAATAATTAGCTTGGAGTGAGCCACACAACACTTTTCCAGCCAGTCAACAACAGAGGGTGTTTGTGTTCCTTTACAGCACAAAAGCAACCCGCTGCTGATTGGCTGAAGTGGAGATGGGGGTGGGAGTCATTGTTAGGGTCATTGCCTTGGGAATAAAATCCATGAATTTATGGAAGGAGCTTCTGAATGGAGGTATTTATTTGTTAGAATATCAACAATCTTTCTTCAAAATCGTGACTGCATCTTTACTAATTATTATTAAATTTTGCAGTCATTATGTACGTAACGTCTTTGATGGACAGGGTGACGTACATTAGTGAATATATTAAACTTGAATTACCGTGAAAAGAAAAGAACTTTTCATATGAAGATGTAACCATTATGTTGCAGGCTTCTCAAGGTACATATCACATCCCCAGAACTTAATAATACATTAGGTTAAAGTAAAATGATTATCGTATATTGATTGCATCAACCATTACCATGAAACATAATTCATCGTGCATCCACTAGGAGGCAGGAAACCTATTTTAAATGTCATTCATGGCTCAAGAATGATTGCAAGCTAGCATGCTGCTGTCAAGCATTATCAGAAAAGTATAAAGTTATAGAGGACAAATAGACTAAACCTCGAAATTAAACAAATTATTTTGCCATGCAGGTTTCATGGTTGCCCTTTTTTGACTAGATTATCCAGCCCTTGATGACCTTGAAATTTAGTGATGTGGCCCTCAGAAAAAAATGAGTTTGACACCCCTGCTTTAAGACAATAGTTTAGCTTTTTAACAATTATTTCTCTGTAACTGCTGCAATGTGCATGGCTTTTTATATACATGTGCATCTCACTCTTTAACAAATTCTTCTGAGCTTTAGGGCTTTGCTCCTCTGAGTTCTTCTAAATGCCAGTTTAAAATGGCACAAGTTCAAAACCAAAGCATTATTTTACCAAAAGGAGGCAGGCAGAAAAGCAGCGTCGTTGGTTTGATTAAAAGGAAGCACATTAAAAGAAACGGCTGACAGCGTATACGCCATATGTTTTTGCACTCTCTCGGTGACCTTGCCTGTGATTCAATGCTGATGGGTGGAAAACATTGACCTCATATCTGTATCTCACTGCCTACTGCTTAGCTAGGGTCATAAAAACAGGGAAAAAGCTTTAAATGATGTGTATTACACGTGGAGCTTTAGGATCCACCAGCTTTCATGATATTCGATGATGAAACTGGACATTCAGTTGTAAATTACTCTGTGCTGCTTTTTGAATGAGTTTTATCTAAATATGAAAGCAACAAGCTTCCCAAGTGCTTCTGAAATTCATGAGATCTTTTACAAATGCACAAAAAACCCAGGATTTCCAGCAGTACAAAAAAGATCACATAGAGAACATTCTAGCACAGTCAGCTGCAAGGTGAGTAGATACAGGAGATCAGCACACACTTTACTACTTAATGGCAAAAGTAGCAGTACATCTATTTTCTGATTTCAGTCTCATGTTTTTATATTGACTAGCAGCCCAAACATCATCCTGTTTCTCTTGAGACATCACAGTTTTATCTAAGTGAATGTTTTGTACCACAGAGAGCCACAAAAAGGAGAAGGGAAAAAAATAACAGAAAAATATTTTACATATAATGCATTGTATGGGTGTGTAAATGTGTCTCGGCATGAAAGACAGATTCCAAATGCCTTTAAATCATGGATACAGACTTTTAAAAAGCACACTGGTATAGTGGAAAAAAATAAAACAAACATTTATAAACTTTTTATTTTGTTTTTATTTTTAATTTTTTATTTTGTTGGCAATTATCTGCCAATAGTTAACATTTAATGCTTGACCTGAGCAAAAACAAATAGAAATAATATTAGTATTGTTTTCTACTTGTGTACAAACAGAAATATTAGCTGATTCTGCTTATATTCAAGTTTCTTTTAAATCACATAAAATATATACATTATTTTTTTTCTGCAGTGCAACATTCAGGCATGCACAAAGTCTTAATGAACTTTAATTGGTGTTTACAAGCTGCTCCTATCTGGCCAAATCTGCATACTTATCTGGAGGTTTAGTTAAAGCTTTACACACACTTTTCTCCTCCAAAACCAGAGGACTAGCAGGAAGAGTTTTCAAATGAGACAACAAAAAAATCTTGTGCTGAATTACATGTAATACAGTACATCCACATTTAATGTGGTAACAAAAGTGCTCAAAGTTGTTTGGGGTTATTTCTGTACACAAGAACTTGGAAAACATCAGTGGAGGGAGGTTATAGGGAAGATGACATCAGGACCAATAAAATAAAAATGAGAAGAGACGCCCAAATATAAAAAATGTAAGGACATTGCAAAGTCTGTGTCTAAATATGCACATTTGACCTGGTTGGAATGTGCATGTTAACAGTGCAGGGGGTGGAAGTGGAAAGCTGGAGGAACAGGAGAGCAAAGAAAGAAAAGGATGAGGATCTTTTTACACTAGTTGCTGTCTAATAGAGAGTGCTACAGCAAATGGCTAAGGCATTAGCATACTAAAACACACACACACACACACACACACACACACACACACACCATAAAAAAGAGAAGGAAGAAAATTTTGCATGCATACATGTATAGGAGGTCGTTTTGCACACATACCTAGAGAAGCAGTCATGGTAAGGAAATCCTCATGGGAGATCTCTACACAGGAAAAAGCCAACTCCTGTGGTTATTATGTGTAAACTCTTGTGCATGTCTGTCTCCCACTATCACTGTTAGTATGTCTCTGTCTGTCTCTAAAGTTCACGCTCTTTGTTTTGTCACTCTGCTCTGATTTCTGACACAAATAACAACAGCATTACACAGCTACTGTCTGTTCTCTCTCTCTCTCTATCTCTCTTTGTCCGTGCCCCGACTGAATGAAGTCATTGAGTTGGCTGAGATCTGCGAGCCTCCAGATGGAAAACTACTCCATCCTTTCTTCCTGAAGTAATGTGCCACTGAGTGACTGCTTTTCTGAGACACAGGGAGGGACAGAGGGAGGGAGAAAGGGAGAGGGAGGGAGGGAGGGACAGAAAGAGTGCAAGGGAAGGTCTGAGGAGGAGGTGGAGGAGGGAAGGCGGCTGCCCCCGTCTGGTGTAAAGCCCATGGACAGAAAGAAGGGACACTTCAGGCTCATTAACATATGACTTCATTATGACTTTCAGGCTTTTCACTAAGTGTCCTGCACACTTTCACAATCTGTCCTGCCCAAGCAAAAGGCCAACACCAAAGGTCAGAGGTTAGGATGTCCTCTTACGGTGTCCGTATGTTCCGTGTGTCCCCAAGTGGCATTTGTAAGCCCTCCACTCTTCTGCTTTTTGTGTGTGTGTGTGTGTGTGTGTGCACATAGTCTTTTGTTCACTTTTCTAAAGTAGTAAAATATTGTTTTATTATTCATTCATCCTGGAACACATACTGCCTTTGATAAAACTGTGTGTATGGCATAATTAATACACAAAAGTGATCAGTGTGTTACTTAGTTTAGCTGCTGATTAGTGCTATCAAAAATATTATACTAGTAGTCGATAATCAGTTATTAAAAATTGTTAGTATTCATAAAGAAATAGCACATGTCAGTTACAGCTTAATATTCAGCCTAGCAGAAGCTACAGGATATTATACAATTATTACATGTAATGGAGTCCTACATGAGCTGATAATCAATAAAGCACCCAGAACTGACTCAACTATCAGCCGTGTATGACAAAATAGAGTAGAATGAATGTTTTATAACAGCCACATGCAGTGGACTGTGAGAAATGTTTTTTTTTATTGAAGTGAGAAAGCATTTTTCAATTTATTAATCAATGAATTGATTTTTTAATCATTCATCCACTCATTCATTCATTATCTGTAATGCTTACCCATCAGGACTGCCAGAAACCTGGAGCCAATCCCAGCTGACAAGTGAGATGCGGGATACACCCAGCACAGGTCCAAACACGGAAGAACATGCAACTTACAAACACACTGCCCCAAGCTGACCACAGGGCTGAAACCCAGGACTTTCTTGCTGTGAGGCAACCTTGCTAACCATGGCACCACTGTGAGCCCTAACATCTGTATCACTTCATTAAAATTTTAAAACATGCAAGTGTTGTGGTGGAAAGCTCATCGCTGCTTTTCAGGCTACGCGACTTGTCAGCTAAATAGCTAAGTCCAAACAAACCAGCAAACTAACTAACAGCCAACAGCAACAATCTAGTAAAACAGCAACAACTGATTTGCTTTTTATTGTACTGTGCATATATATATATATATATATATATATAGACACACACACACACACACACGCAGACATGCACACACATACAGTGGAGCAAAAAAGAATTTAGTCAGCCACCAATTTTGCAGTTTCTCCCACTTAAAAGATGAGAGTTCTCCAATTTTCATCACAGGTACACCTCAACTAATGAGAGACAACTTAAAATGCTTCTTACGAAGCCACTCCTTCGTTGCCTGGGTGGTGTGTTTGGGATTATTGTCATGCTGAAAGACCTAGCCACGTTTCATCTTCAATGCCCTTGCTGATGGAAGGAGATTTTCACTCAAAATCTCATGATACGTGGCCCCATTCATTCTTTTCTTTACACGGATCAGTCATCCTGGTCCCTTTGCAGAAAAACAGCCCCAAAGCATGATGTTTCCACCCCCATGCTTCACAGTAGGTATGGTGTTCTTTGGATGCAACTCAGTATTCTTTCTCCTCCAAACACGACAAGTTGAGTTTTTACCAAAAACTATATTTGGTTTCATCTGACCATCTGACATTCTCCCAATCCTCTTCTGGATCATCCAAATGCTCTCTAGCAAACTTCAGATGGACCAGGACGTGTACTGGCTTAAGCCAGGGGGACACGTCTGGCACAGCAGGATTTGAGTCCCTGGCGGCGTTGTGTTACTAATGGTAGCCTTTGTTACTTTGATCCCAGCTCTCTGCAGGTCATTCACTAGGTCCCCAGTGTGGTTCTGGGATTTTTGCTCACTGTTCTCGTGATCATTTGACCCCATGGGGTGAGATCTTGCGTGGAGCCCCAGATTGAGGGAGATTATCAGTGGTCTTTGTATGTCTTCCATTTTCTAATAATTGCTCCCACAGTTGATTTCTTCACACCAAGCTGCTTACCTATTGCAGATTCAGTCTTCCCAGCCTGATGCAGGGCTTCAGTATTGTTTCTGGTGTCCTTTGACAGCTCTTTGGTCTTGGCCATAGTGGAGTTTGGCATCTGACTGTTTGAGGTTGTGGACAGGTGTTTTTTATATTGATAACGAGTTCAAACAGGTGCCATTAATACAGATAACCAGTGGAGGACAGAGGAGCCTCTTGAAGAAGAAGTTACAGCTCTGTGAGAACCAGAAATCTTGTTTGTTTGTAGGTGACCAAATACTTATTTTACCAATTAATTTATTAAAAAGCCTACAATGTGATTTCCTGGATTCTTTCCCCCCATTCTGTCTCTCATAGTTGAAATGTACCTGTGATGAAAATTGGAGACCTCTCTCATCTTTTAAGTGGGAGAACTTGCACAATTGCTGGCTGACTAAATACTTTTTTTGCCCCACTGTACATATATACAGTAGCATGCAGTGAAGATTATACCACCATTTTTGTCTAAAAAGGTTTCTAATAAAAAGCAGTAAAACTACTTCTCTAGAATTTTTTTGGTGAAAATGTATGGAACAATGCTATTATAGGCAACGAGAACCAAAAAATCTCTCTCTTTCTCTTTGTGTGTCTCTGTCTTTCTTTCGTGTGTGTGTCTCTCTCACTTGTTTAAAATTATATAAATTGTGTTTTATATCTATATAGCCCTTGCTAATTCTTAACATAGATGTTAAGAAAACTCTGAACATCTATTCTTTTCTATTCTATATTCTATTATATTTGCTGTCTGTCTGTCTCTCTCTCTCTGTTTCTTAAATTATTTTCATTATTTTCAAACTTCCTCAATATGATTAAATGTAATATGCTTAATTTGCTTTTATTTTATGCCACAAGGTGTTTTGTGCATAGTAATTTGTGGAAGCTTATATAAGAGCAACTTAATAAACCATCTGCGTTTTTCAATCAGAGGAAGGAAGAAAGGAACACACACAGACTTCATTTAACAGTGTAACAAACGTCCATCCTCCACCACATATACAAGATATATACAGTAGAGCGCTGTGAAGATTATACACCACTACTGTTGTCTAAAAGAGCTCCTAATAAAAAGAAGTAAAAAATGCTTCTCTATAATTTTTTGGTGAAAATGTATTGAACAATGCTATTGTAGGCAATGAGAACCAAAAAAAATTATTCCAACAAGTATATTGAGGTAAAAGTATGGCTAATAAACAAAAACACTGAAAATGCCAATTTTTCAGGAAAATTGAAAGGTGTCACAAATGTAATACAAATTTTTGTTTTTACTTTTACACACACAGACATATATAATTATATAACTGTATACTAGCAGGTCGCCACAAAAACATTTTAGATAGACAAAAACATACTGAAGGCTGCTGGGATTTGCATGCAAATAAAGAAGCAAGGGTGACAGTGAAACTCTCCAGGAGAACCGTGGCTGGTTCTGCTGGTTCAGTAAAACTTACAGATCATTAAAACACAAACTCTTCCTGAGACTACTATATTTTTAAAGCAAGGGTCGTCACACCAGATACTGGCCTTGTTTCATTTACTACTGATTAATGTGATTTATATTTTTATGTGGAAACATTTGATCTAATTATTTGCATGTAAATATAAGGCATCATTTTCTCATCATCAAATACTCTCGTTCCAAATTTTGTGGCTTTGTAAAGTTTTTTTTTAGGTTTTGGGAAATCACGCCAACATTTAGCTTTTCTAAACTTCAAGCAGCAAATCAGACTGAACAATTGTTCATATACAGTGAGTGTGAACAGAATAACTACAGATATTTAAATAGCTAATGATGTGTTTATACCATGCTTACATCAAAGGGTATGCAAACATTTTTAAAAGTAGCAGCTTGGACTGTAATAAACAACAGGCTTAGATCAATGAACTAGTTTCAAAATGTTACTGTAATCCATAAAAACACAAACATTTAGGTTTAAGCTATTGTGTATTACTACAACTGTCAATGAAGAAGAAATAGAATTAAATGTGCGTAGCTATCAAGATGCAATTCATTTAAATTTTATTAGCAAAAAGCACCGACCCTCAGTTTACCCACCATCATCATATTCAAAATAATGTTGGTATGCTTGGGGGGGTTTGTATTTCCCATGCATATTGTGGCAGTAAAGGCACCCTCTGCAGGTGGAGAGGAGTCCGGTGCAGCCAGCAGGTAAGGATTGAATGCATCTGTGGCTAATTAATAGTCCTATTTATGTATGTTTTGTGTTTGTAAGTGTTTCAGAGAGGGAGAAGCTGGAGACTGGAGAAAGGCTGGGTGTAGTGAACTGGTGTGCATGTGTTTGGGTGTTTAGAGTGTGGACTGGTGAACTAAAAACCCTAAAAAGGGCACTCCAAATAGTCAATTTACGGAAAAATCTGATAGAACTCTCTATCTGCCTCCTCAACTTTTGTGTCCCGAGCTTGGGAAATTGCTACATGTATGATATACAGTATATCACATTAGACGCTGATAAGCTGCTGTGTTTCACATCACTTTTTGTATCGGACAGCTTTTTTTTGGTTCTGTGTAAACAATCAAACCATCCTAATGAGTGGATGCTCTTTACAGCTATATTGCGGGAACACTGTTCAAAAAAAAAAAATCCATTATGGAATAATGTTGGTAAGTAAAAGTGCTGGAGGGATTCAACCAAATAAAAATAAATATTTAAAAACTGTTGCAACAATGCTTTAGTAATTTGGCATTATTTAAAAAAGTGAGGAGTAAGATATAATATATTTAGTTATATGTACAGTTAGACAGATTTCACTCCACAGCTTTATGGAGATATGTACATCCTTAAAAAACCTGGATGAGGCACAGGATGTCCATTTCCTGGCTCACAAGGCCACTTCCTGTAGCAGAAGGAGCTATTTTTGACAGTTACACACCACTAAACACAGTTTACTGAGAGAGCTGATTTTGGGGACACTCACAAAAGCCTTTGGATGATACTTTGTTTTAGTTATCTCACACTCGCATACCAAACAAGCATGAATGCGTGCACGTACACACGCATAAAAACACACCCAAGCACTCACACAGAGTCATAAACTGTGTGTTGTCGTGGGCTCTGTGCCAGTGACCCTGAGTGATACTGCAGGTCAGCATAGTGCAGGGAGCCGCAAAGGAAATCAGACCAGCTGCATGAATCACTCAACTGAATCAATCAGCACTAAATGATTCATAAAGAATCATCATTTAGGAATATTTTAGGTTTTAAAAATAAATAAATATTATAAAAGCAGTACAGTTTTTAGGTTTTTACACTTATTTGTTTTATAAGAACATACAGGTGATTTGAGTTTACCTTGATGTGTCCTTGAAAGCAGGTGCTGTGGGCTGGACAGAGAGCTGAGAGTCACAGGGGGAAAGGCATACACACCCTTCACTGGTTAAATAGAACACAGAAACAAAATAAACACTTATTAATTTACTTAAACATTGCAGGTAGTTTGGGGGGGGAAACCAAGTCATAATTCCATGAATTTTTTATTAATATACTCTAATATGATTCATTCAAAATGAGTCTATCATTGAGACTAAAAATAAATAAATAAAAAAAACAAATCACACTTCATCGTATAGGGTGACTTTCATAAATCTATGAATCTCAAGAACATGCTTAGGATTACTGATGGAGAGTGAGCTGCTATGTCTACTCAAACAAATAACGGATGAATAAACATATCATAAATTTGCCAGCTGAATGCTTTTATGGCTTTGTGTGTATGTGTGTGTTGGGGGGGCAAAGTGTATGGATGCACAGAAATAAATAAATAAATAAATAAATGCGCAGCTAGTAGAAAACTAGCAGGACATACATTGCTAAGCCAAAAACAACAACAACAAAAATACACTCTGATATTTTGTTGGACCATCATTCTTGATTACAGCCCATAATTGGAAATAAAATTACTTTTTCTTCTCTGGTGGCACGGATATAAAATCAGGGAGCATGAGGAATCATTTTCACACATGTACCGGCAGCACAGAGTCCTCAACTACTACTGAAAGTCTTTGGTATGTGCTGGAGACTTTATAGAGTGGTTCAGTTTTCCCGTCATCAATTTGTTTTTTGCTAGGGCATTGTATTTAAATATAAAAAGACACAATTAAAATTATAAAAAACATATATATATATATATATATATATATATAAAGTTTTATTTTTGCCATTCACATTAGATCCACAAACAAACGCCTTAATGCAGATTATTTTGCCTTTTTTTTTTTAAACAAAATACAATAGAGCTACCAACTACCATAAAAATAAATACACCAAATGCTCTGTAGGCCGGGGCTCAGTTCTTTCAAGCCCAGAGTGTAGACTCATCCAGCACTGACAGGCATGTTGGGTGATTACACTGAGGGAATACCTTTTATACCCATGCTGAATAGATCATGACGGTCACTGATATCCACCTTGCCTTCAGTGAATAAATGCTAAATATTATATCAGGACTTGAGGTCTTATTCATGATGAATAAAGAATATGTCATATCATAATATGAATCACAACCCTTGACTCTTCAGTGTTAATATAATTAACTTACCGTAAGGGGTAGGGGGTGTCACAGGAAATGCAGGTGTCATTGGAGACTGGTTAAGATCCGCCCACGACAGACTGTCAGTTTCAGGACTGAAATCACCATAGTCCACTGAGTCACTACTATACAGACGTCCACACTGACACACACACACACGGACAGATTTTAAGGGTTTACTGTACATGGTTATAATGCATCATAAATATAATTTTATAAAGAGGGCACTGTAAAAGTACATGTCAGAATGTGTGTGTGTTTACATATTGAGGACTGGAATACAGTTTTAAGCAACAGAGTGAGGACATTTTGACTGGTCCTCACTCCTTCATATGGATGCTTGTGGGTTAAGACTTCAGGGTGCGATTAGAATTTGGTTTATTTTTTTCCAATGGCTGTCCCCACAAAGATAGAAGTACAAATCGCTGTGTGTGTGTGTGTGTGTGTGTGTGTGTGTGTGTACCTCTGATGATTTGTAGACAGCAGGCTTTGATAACAGCTCTAGAAAATCCCCATCCCTGCACCTGGACGCAGGCTCATTAGCGTTATTAGTAATCGGCTTATTGCTCCAGTCTGGGAAAGAAAGAGAAAAAAGACAAATAGAGTTCAATAGCAAGTCCATGGACTCAACATCACTGTGTGGGAAATATAAGACTCAAAGGATGAAAGTGAAACTTTACGGCAGTCATTATAATGTGTTGGGATTAGTCCATCCTGAACAAGAATATCATAATATCGCCTTACTGTACAGAATGTTTTAAGCATATGCCAATAGATTTGGCATGAGAAAACTGTTCCAGCTCTATGAACAGACTTTTATCTTTATCTTATCTGTGCACACAATTTCCTCTGGGATCAATACATTTTGATTCTGAATAGTGAAGAGTTGTAATTTGGTGTAAAGATAATGGTGCAAGCAGAACCACATGGGTGCAGATTGTTGTTTGTTCGCACAGCTGCTGTCTGCCCAAGAAGTTGGCTCAGTAAACAACTTTTTTATTCCACTCTGTTAAACTGATAAAGCATTTTCCAATGTTAGCAAATAAACAGTATATCAAAACTTGGTAGTGCCCTCAGAGACATATTGAAGTAGAGAGCCACTTGTAGCAGACAAGGTACCGCCGTCCCATAGCCTGGATAATGTAACAAATAGGTCATATATGGGTATTGGTTTAAATTACCCATGTGGTTTTATCAAGGGTCAAATTAGAATTGAACATTTTATATGGCTGGGATTGGACCTTTCAAGGTCACTCAAGGTCTTATTTCAAAGCCCATATAGTTTATTTTGAAATTTATGTATAATATTTTCCTATTGGTGTTTCATGGTAACAGCATTTCAATTAGCATTCATTTTGAAGTTATAAGTGCTCTATCTACAAAAATATGTGACCTTGTTCTGACCATAACCTTTGTCCTTGACATTTCAGAAATATATCACCTCAGGAACTAAGACACGGCAGTGTCCCCACCAAGTTTGGTGAAAATCCATGCATCAATGTGGTTAGGATTTTGTTCACAGACAAACAAACAGATGGATTCTCAGATGCCGGTGATTTCAATAAATAAATATAAAAAAATATTAAACCCTATCCAAGCAAACATATTTTACATGCTTCTAATGGTAAGGTGAGTCTGTTAGGCTTTTTATACACGACCTTAGTGGCTCCACACAGCCAGAGCTTATCCGGGTTTCTGTAGCGTGAAGCAACTTGGAGTTCAACTTCTCCTGGATGGGATGCTATTATTTTAACTGGTTCCCATTTATACTGCTTGGTAGACCAAGGCACATTTTTGTTAAGACCTTGCCTAGGGGTCTTAGCACAGTAGAAGTCTAATGAGTATTCAAACCCATGACCTTTCAATCATGAGCCCAGCACAATTTGACTGGCCTGAAACTTTATCAGTAGGGAAGCCACACTGGGTCTGAATCAACTCAGAACAATAGTGACCCTTGGCTTCTTTTTTAAATGTAAAACTCATACAGGATTTTAAAACCCCTGCATTTTGGGCCACAGCAAATGCTACCATTAAATCCCATTAAAGACATGACATGAAATTAATTTCATTATGAAAACCTTATCCGTCAACTACAATACTCATTCATGCTCTAAGCCACTTCATTCTAATTAGTGTTTCAGGGAGGCTGGCGCCATCTCAGCCGACTCTGGGCAAGGGCGGGGTACACACTGGACAGCTCCACAGGCCATCGCAGTATTCACAATATTATTAATAAGAATTTTTTGAACATAGATATTTAATGGTTTAGGTCCTTCAGTGGACGTGACATAAAGCATCTCATACCTCTGTTAAACAAAGAGATGGGGAAAGTAAGTCTTCTAACAGATTCCTAAGCTCTTAGGCAACACATCTTCAAACAGAGACACACACACACACACACACACACACACACACACACACAACAGGACGCACTCCAGAGTTACAGTATAAACATCCATTTTATTTCTGTCTACAGTGAAGTCATTTCACCTTTTCACTCAATGCCCTGTTCAGAAATGAGCCAGGGCACAAACTGAGTACAGAAGCAAAGGAATTATAGTACTGAATAGCCCTTAGGGTACCTCGGAATCAGTTATATAAAACTTATTTTATATAGATAACATGGCTCTGAGAGTATAGCAGCTTTAACAGTGGAGTAAAAAGAGGAAATTGAAGAAACACATGCTCATAAAGTACCAGCCATTACTTTAAGCAATACAACTCAAAGTTCAAGGGTAAGATAAGCACACCAGAAATGCAAGTGGTTTCATGCCAAGTTCAGAGGGAAGATGCATATGATCAGGGCCTGCAGCCCTGAAAACACAAATGCTTTCTAATAACAATAATTGAATACATGTTTAACTGGCATTAAACTGTCAACTGCATTTGTAAATCTGCAAGGCACCAGCTAACAATTTTTATTTTAACATTGTTGCTACAATATTACTATGTTATTAGCAGACTCCCGTGACACTGTTAAAACTTCACGGTTAACATTTTCAATATCAATTCAAGATGTTACAGTAACATTATTTTCAAGGACTATATGCATGTGTACCATGGTATCATTTTCAGTACCTACACTATACATATTAAATGAAACCCCAGTATGGATGTGAACAATCCGGTAGATTGCGCTGTACTGGTGGGTACGACATTTTGACAACATCAAAGCAACGGTGCTCATAAAAGCCATGTACTTATTCTGAATGAACAGTATGGTTTAACTTTGTCACAATGTTCAGATAACGCCACAATAATGTTGCAAAATTTTGTGTGTTAGCTGGGCCATTTATTGGTTTATCATATGATACTGAAATCTAAGGACTTGGCAACATTAAGATCTTTTGATGGGGTGGCACGGTGGCATAGTGGTTAGCGTTGTTCGCCTAACAGCAAGAAGGTCCCGGCTTCTAGTCCCAGGATCAGGCTTTTCTGTGTGGAGTTTGCATTTTATCTCTGTGCTTGCATGGGTTTCCTCCAGGTACACCAGTCTCCTCCCACATTTCAAAGACGTGCATGTTAGGCTAACTCCGAATTGCCCCTATGTGGATGTTAGTGCGAATGATTTTGTGTGTGTTGCCCTCGATGGTCTAGTGAGCTGTTGAAGGTGTACCCTGCCTTCACCCAGTGTTGGCTAGGATAGGCTCAGTCTCCCCTCAACCCTAGTAGGGGGATTAAGTGGTTCAGCAAATGGGTGAGAGTGAAGATCATGTAATGTTGAATACATAAGAAAATGTTCTCAGGCTATTTATGACAAGTGTTTTTAATGCCATTTTGCTTAGGTTTAAAAAAAGAACATGGTGAATGTCATAGACAAGCAGCACAAATGCTCTAGCCCAACATGTTTAAATACTGAAGTGCACATATTATGCGCACACACATACACTCACTCACACTAAGTGTTACCCACGGCAAAACACTCTAATGTGAAGCAGTTTATTTTACTTAGCTGCACCTGTTCTGTCCAGGGCTCCACATAGAGGTCCATTGTACGTGTGTGTGTGTGTGTGTTCACTCATGCCAACATTTTTTTCCTATTTTTGCTACACAAGGGTAAAGTCAAATATCTCATTTGGCTTGTTTTGAAGGGCCACAGTCATGAGGCCTATATTCACTGTTTCTGTCCTTCCAAAGTAAAGCAGAGGTTCACATTAAACTGTGAAGTGTAAATATTTTTTAACATCTTTACACAGACTAACTATTATTACCATCAAAACTGTTAAACTCTGTAGCATTTGGAAAAACCTGGTTGGTTCAAAATGACATTAGTGAGAACACAATCATTAACAATATAGCTTAGAAAAGATTTAAAAGTAAATGTAACTACCGTGTTTCCCCGATAATAAGACACTGTCTTATTTTTTTTTTCGGCTCAAAAAACACCATAGGGCTTATTTTCGG
>JAOUQZ010000033.1:3967299-3990003 GCA_028564935.1 Neosilurus hyrtlii | reverse complement strand
ACACACACACACACACACACACACACACACACACACACACACACACACACACACACACAGAGAGAGAGAGAGAAAGAAAGAGAGAGAGAGAGAGAGAGGACAAAAGAAAGTCTTTCAATGTCTGTGTTTTAGTGTTTTATACCCATTTTGTGTCTTAAAGCCACAATTATGAACATTCCAACAATATAGCAAAAACACAATCCAAGAAGACCCAAGAGGCTTTTGAAGGATTGTGAACAAACTAAATGCTTCATTATACATATGTAAATGATTATGTCTGTATGTGTGTTTTGTTTACAGCAAGTAAGTGGTCCACATCTCCCCGTATGCGTGAAACCTGCTTGCACATTAGTAAAAGCTGAAAATATTCCCAAGGGGCTGGTGTCAAAGGCTTTAGTTTCCTGTAAACAACAACATCCTGAGACCACTGACAGTGTACAGCAAATAGTGGTGAGAGAATAGGCGGAGAATGCCAGAGCTACACACCAACTAATCCGCAGCTAAAAAAAAAATAAATAACTAACTAAATAAATAAATAAATGAACCCTCAAGAAGCTTGGAAAATACAGTATGTCCTTTTTTAAAACCTTAAACTGTTTAATCCACTACTTATATATACACACAATAGATACATACTTTATTCAAGAACATAATTACTGTAATAGCAATGTGCTACTCTGTGTGTGTGTGTGTGTGTGTGTGTGTGTGTGTGTGTGTGGCTACGGTACCTCCTGCTGTAATGTTCTCATAAGAATCCCAGTAAACTAGAGGATCCAGTGTGTCGTAATCGATGGTAACTGCAGAGCTGTTCTTCCAACCAACTCTACCTTTATACAGAGTAACTAACATCAGCATGACGACAAACAGGACACAAGTTTATTTTTCTTTTTTGCCTTTTTCTAATTCTAGGCACATCTAATTTAAACAGCAATATGAATGTATTTGTACCCTAAAACACATACAGTACGTACAATCTTCAAGATATAACATGACGTAATTGCCCACTTTAATCAAGCATGAGCATGGCTATAGCTAAGAAACAGTTGCTTCATCTCCTTCTTATCCTTCCTCTAAACGTCCCTTCAACATTACTGGATATAAGGGTTTCATTTGTGACATATGACCAAATTATTTGATTTCACTGCCTTATACCTATTACTTTAATGCAGCAAAATTATTTAAGATGGCAGGATCAGAGGATTTACCTTGTGGAAAACCTGGAATATTTTCCATATTTTCTGAGAAAATTACCTCCACCTGTCCTTCCTCTGGAAATCTTGGATCTAGGTTAGAAAGAGTGAAAATAAGTCACATAGTTATACTATTTCCTTTCAGCATTTTAGTGTCTAACTGTATGGACACAGCAAGGCATCATGAATGATGCATTTATGAACTCACTCACTCACTCATTTGCCAAATTGCGCTCATTACTCAGGTCGCAGGGATGGCTGGAGCCTATCGCAGCCAATACTGGGTGAAGGCAGGGTACACCCTGAACAATTCACCGCATCATCTCAGAGCAACACACACACAACCATTCACACTCACACCTAGAGGCAATTTGGAGCAGCAAATTAGACTAATGTGCATGTCTTTGGACTGTGGGAGGAAACCGGAGTACCCGGAATAAACCCACACAAGCATGGGAAGAACATACAATCTCCACATAGAAACACCCGAGCCCGTGACTTGAACCCAGGACCCTCTTGCTGTGAGGCAGACATGCCAAATGCTTCTCTTTTTCAAATTACATTACATTTTCATGATTGATTAGTTTTATATGTATGACAAACAAAATGCAGTATCAAGTAATTGAGGTGCTCTTGCTGTTTGTGTTTAGAATGTTTCAGGATATACTGCAGCTTAGGTGCTACTATTGGTTGCATTTCACATGATCAGCTTTTTTTTTTAATGAATTTAATATTAGATTCCTCTTTTCTCTTAGCATGCACTTTAGAAATATTTAAATCTCATTGCTGCTAATCCTGAGTTTTTATTTAATTTTTTTTGTCTGTTTCTTTCTTATACAGTATCTATGTATGAACACACCGATTGGTATTGGAACTGGCTGCAATACAAGGGTAACCAATCTGGTCAGGGCTGGATCAGACTTGCCCTAAATGTGTTTTGATTAGATGAGCACAGGCATACCAGATACTCAACTAACACAACTAATGCTGTGGTTCTTATCATTATTTTTGACAGAACTATAGTATACAAATTGACAGGTGTAAAAGTCTCCACTGCTCCATTTGTTTGCATATGTGTTGCCGTTGTATTACTGAGCATTTGTTTGTATTGTACTAGGCAATTACTGTAAGGGTATTCAGAAATACTCAAACATTCGCATTCAGACTGGATCACACTGAATTGCTTCCGGTCCCTTGACTTTTGGCTCAACTCCACCCAAGTACAGGGAGCTGGATCAGATCTGACTCCACCCCATGTTTTCTAGGCATGTGGACTTTTCAAGTAATGTGAGCATGAGCCAAAATATTAGAAGTTTAAGATTGGGAAGGGGAGGGGCTTTCAGAGAATGTCTGCTGATATTAGGGAGTTCAAATCAAATGTTGATTGGCTCATCTGCTGTTCTTATCATGGAAAAAAAAGACAGCTCTTACATCCCAGTATATGTTGATGATAAAATGGTGCTTTTATGGAAAAAGTGGCAGGTTTCCAAATATATCTAATCTTTCAAATATTTATTTAGTTATTTTCCATTTGTTAGTTCTACTGCACCTGCATTTTTTTTATAGCTGGCATGCCCAAAAGAAGGACAGCCAAAAACTATTTTCTGTCTTCAAACATTCACTACTCAGGGTTTGTACCATAAACGTATATCAAGGAGACTGAACACAGTCAGATTTCGGTATGCCAATTTGGCCGCCATATTGCCTCGGAGTAGTAGCAGCAAAATGCTTTACAGGTGCACTGCATTTGGGTGCAACAACGAGAGAAACAAAACAACAAGAGAATGTGGAATAACATTTCACAGGTAATATTTCACACTTTGCCAAATTTTTAAGCGATTGATAACTTGAAGTCTGGAATAATAATAATATATCAGAAGTCCCAAAACGAAGTGAGAGCATGTACCATCTCTTTGTGCTCCGAAATAGGGGTGGCCTCTTCATCCCTTCTTCGGGCACAGTCACTATAGTTCTGGGCGCTGAAAGAGCCATATGGCAGCTCACGAACGTGTATTCTGTTTGTGCTATTTGTTTAAAAACACAGATCATGTACATGTTGAAGGCACAGTATGGTGCATGCGATCCCTTCGCTTTGGGACAGCACATTGTCAATACACAAGATGGTATTGACCATTCTTTTTTTCACTCATTGAACTGCAGCTAACTGTGTACTATAACGTTCAGCAGTACCACATTGCTAAGGTATATTCACAAAGTCATTCAGTGTGTCATTAATTAAATAAATAAAAAAATTTTAAGGTCATTGAATTTTGAATGTATGTACACTTTAGTGTAATATTTACCTACTGTAAATGACCTTATTGATGTTAATTTAATTTATGAACTTTGTTATTTTTATGTTCTTTGTTCTCAAAATAACATGGGAAAACTCGGTCAACATTTCCTTGCTTAATTTTAATTATTAATTACAACTTTTTCTAACAAAACAAAATGATGCTTCCTCTTTGTTTATTTTGACAAGGCTTTGGTGCTCCGAGCCAATATGGCGGCCGAATTTGCATACAGCCGTACACAGCGGAAAGCGAGCGTCTCCATAAGTCTATTTCTATGGTTTGTACCTTTGCTCGCAAGATCGAGGTCCTTTTTGTAAAAGACTGAAGGGTGTCCATGAAGAGTGCCCGTGTGAAACTGTATGCGAAACACAGTCTCTCTGGTCCTCTTTTCAACGTTCTTATAATAGCATACAATCTGCAGAAAATATGAATTACCTCTTACATAAGCCAAATGAAAGGGTGAAAATGTGGTGCGCTGACACTCAGGCTAGAAAACATTAACAATGCATGAGAGACTGGCCACCTAGAACATGTCATTAACTCACCAGAATGTCTCCTTTGAGAAGCTGTGGTGGTTCCAAGGCAAAATACACTTTGTCTGTCTGCCCCATGGAGACCTGACTGAAAGTCATGCACAGTTAATGATATTGCAACATTGCCACATATGATCTTTGTGTGTGTGTGTGTGTGTGTGTGTCTTACTGTATTCCTGTTGTGCACACCAGCTGCATGTCTTGGTATACTCTCACAAACAGTTGACACACTAAAAAGACAAATGCTTTAAGATTTATAAAATAATGCATTTAATATGCTATTTTGATGTGTGTGTGTGTGTGTGTGTGTGTGTGTGTGTGTGTGTAATTCTTGCCTGTAGGGTGCATGCTTGGCATTTGCTTCAGAGCGATGCAGTGGAAGAGCAGTGGAGAGGAGTTTATCTTTATCTGATGGGCCAGGAGCTTGCCAAACATCTGCACATACCTGAATCACACACACTATCATTAATCTCATCACAGCATTGCAATGAAATTCTATTAGTATAAAAACATTACACAGGTTAATTTTTTTCTAAATATTTGGAACTTCTTAAGTAAAACAAGATACTGGATGCTGCTTAAGAAATATGACACTAAGTACTTTTTAATGGATGAAAATGTTAAAAAAATTAGAAAGATTTAATGCTTGACACTGTTTCAACAATCTGGAAGGATTGTGAAACATTTTTCTTAAAGTTATTCCCTCAGTACATATTTTGATCAAAGTGGTGAGAAACATGTCAGAGGAAAATCTCCCACAGGTGTTCTACTGGGACGAGATCAAATGATTGGAAAGACCACAGCATATGATTTATATCATATTCATCCATGTCAAACCACCCAGTAAGTCCTCAAACCCTGTGGACGGGAGTGGAGTTGTTACCTCCACCAATGAGATCCTCAGTTTGTGATAAAACATATAGTACACCAATACATCCTGTACACGCCCCCACATGGTGTGAGACACAGAGGAAGGCACAAGCAAAGCTAACTGCAGGAGATGGCCAAGCTCCTTTCCAGTGACATAGAGCTTTCCGAGAAGGAGATTTGAGCAATGGCGACCGACAGAGATCTGTGGAGATCATGAATTAAGCCCGCCTCTCATTTCTCCATTCTCCATGGATGGGATAGAGCCGACCAAGGGATAGCATGTTTGTTTGATTTTTAGCATGACTGCACAAAAATTATATGCAGCGATGATGCTTTGGACTCCATTAAATTATGAAGATGATCCAAATTAAATTCTGGATCCTGGTAGTTTTTAGGATTCATTAACATCATGAGACAAGATGATCTTTTCACATTTTGCTTCTTATGAGGACCAGCTTTGCAGAGGTTTGCACTCTCCGAGTGCTCTTTTTCTGTAAGAGACTAGTCACATTAAGATAAAGCTGATAACCTTGTGCTGATTTGCAGTGACCCGGAATTCCAACCAGAGCCAAAGGATCAGAAGCCAAACCTAATAGTTAAATATCTATCATTATGTATTCTATTGATGAACCACAACCAGTGGAATAAGATTATTTCAGGGAAAACCAAGAAGCTATAAAACTATATACAGTATTATATTAAAATAGTGTGTTTAAAATAGTCTAGATGAAATCCATTAATCCATTATCTGTAGTCTTTATCCATCAGGGTCAAGGGGGAAGCTGGATTCAAATCCCAGTTGACTTTGGGTAAGAGATGGAGTACAGGAATCGAACAGGTTGCCAATCAATTCCAGATCAAACACTGACACAAACAACCATTTACACTCACATTTAACGCTAGTGGGCAATTTAGATTAGCCTGTTGAACTAATGTGCATGTCTTTGGAATGTGGGAGGAAACAGGGTCATCCAGAGGAAACCCACACAAGCACAGGGAGAACATGCAAACTATGAACGTATTGCTAGAAAAGGTTGCTGTAATCCCTCCTAACCCAAGTGTAATATTTCGTTCTATTTAACAACAAAAAAGCTACACTGGGAATTTAGCTTCGCGCTAGATTTGGTCATAACTAAGTCAACTATCTGCTACTCTTTTTTTAAATTAGGCCTAATATACAAACAATAGCCAGGCAACCACTTAAGCATATAAGACATAACATAACTAGACATAGCATATAAGACAGTGAACACAAAAGTCATTATAAGACATATGTGTAAGCTTAAATCCAAATATCAGAACTATAAAACAGTGGCAAAGATGTTTAAGAAGACCGCACAAGGAATGCTATGTATATTCAGTATGCCAGACATATCTGTACCTTTTCTCCTATCTGTTTTCTCTTCATGCTTTTTCAGCTTCTATTTTTTCTATAGATTATATCTGTTCATTATATCTGAGGGTTTAAATCAAGGTGGTTGGGTTTCTAAATTATTTTAGGTTGACTTTCCATCAGAATCAGTATTTCAGTGGCATCGGCATATGTGCACTTTTGATAAGTGCTGAAGTAATAAATTAACTATTATAAACTATAATATTAAGTTTATAGTATGTGTACCTAATAGTTTGGGAGTTACAGATAAATAATTGGTCAGCTAGAATTTAACAGTAATAAATTTACATTTATAAACTATATTTCATGTAATTATATATAATTATAAAAAGTATTATTAGTTTACAGTTTAAGAGTTGCAGATAAATAATTAATCAGCTAGAATCCAACAGTAATAAATTTATGTTGATAAAGTATAATATTAAGTTTATAGTATGTATAGTTTATAGTTTAGAAGGGTGCAGCAATTGCATTTGCGCTGTTAGAATGAAATCTATTGGGCCAATCAGTGTAATCATAGAACAAGGAAGTACAATAAGTGTAATGCATGTTCTCTGTCACGTCCTTATGATCCTACCTCAAATCACATTTCAAGCTTAACCCCTTATAACCCTTTGCCCTTGTGAATGATCTGCTGAAAGAAGAAACTTAAACTTCCTGTTTCTTGTCATTTATTTTTTAATATGTGTGACACTTGGAGAGAAAAAAAGTTTGCCTTTTCTGGGAAGGAGTCACGATAGAAGCCATCTTATCAGTGTAGAACCTTTTCATAGTGTAGCAGTCTAAAGCCTTCTCTTCACTGGGAGGGAGAGAGAGAGAAAGAGAGAGAGAGAGAGAGAGAAAGAGAGAGAGAGAGAGAGAGAGTGAGTTTATATGGTATTATACAATAAGAAATTAATAGATTGATATTACAGTGGTACATACAGGTAGCTAAATCCTCACATGATAATTTAGACCACCATCCAGTTTATGTGGTAGTAAAGTATGCATCTTACATCAGTTTAAGGTTGGGTGTGTTACTGATCTGTAATGTAGCTATGGAACTGGCCAGGACCAGACATTTGGATGTCATGTGTCTACCCATGTGTCTATCCTCCCACAAACAAAACAAATCTGTGGTTCAAAGTTCATCTGGGTAGCCTGTTAGCAATAAGTTATACACAACCTCTCATTCACTCTTCAATGATATAAAAATGCTTTAATATGGTGTTTATAACAGCAGTGTAAAATACTCAAGTAGTTGTACTTTTGCTGTGCTTCAATACTTGTAATCTTAAATAATCACCTTTAGATTGTCAAGAAATATAAATATTCCATTTCAGTATAGCATCCAGTGTAAAAAAAAAAATATCAAAGCAGAAAAGACTGTTTTATGCAGTAGCTATCCGTGTGTGTCTGAATATGGATATACTATCAGACTGCTAGGTGGAAATAAAGAATGCATGCCCTTCTGCCTGCCTCAGGAAAACATTTAAATATGCTGACACCCTCGTATAAAATGAGACATATTTTTTGCTGGTAGAAGCATGACCTTCTTTCAAGGTTAAAAAAAGAAAGAAAGAAAGAAAAAGAATTTGCAGTTTTGTTAATATGATAACATTTTGAGGTGATATCTAATGAAGTTGGCCTGTTTTCTTCACTATAGTGTTGCATGTGGTAGCTTGCATGATGGGAGTCAAATATGAGTAAATATTGGCTATGAAGATTATTTTACTTCTGATTAACCCATTAGTAAAGTATATTATATTAGTCATGCATTTAACCGGAGACTGAAATAAGTTTTCAGGTAAAATAACAATTACTCATCAAACATCACCTTCAAAAAGTTTTGTATTTATTTAAAAAACAAAATTGATCTATAAAAATATGATATTAAATAAACCAGCTGAATAATAAACAAGCATCCATATAAAATAGCTACTGTACCTTCTGAGTTTCACTTGAGTATAGTTTTTGGTACACTATCCACTCTTTCACTAAAATATTATCTTTTTCAGCACTTTTCCCACCCCAGTTTTTTACACTCTCAGTTTTCATTAAACAGAATATGCAGGTTAAATCTGTAAACGCTTTGGTTTTCTTCAGATGGAGGATTAAAATGTCAGCCTGGGCACGCAAATGAGTAAATGTACTAATACATGGTTTAAATTAACCTGTTTGCTCAAAATGCATTTGCAGTTTAGGACTTGCTCGTGTGCACGTCAGTTTGAATCTGTGTAATGCTACTTTTACCTGTTAGAGATGCTAGGGAGATTGATGTAGGATGAAATCACTACTCCGACCCGGTCTTTTGTACCCTGTTAAACACAATGAGAGACGCTGCATGTGACTCAGCATACTGAGTGTATCTCCATTGTCATACATTATCATCACTATGTTATGATATTGGCATGATCCTAAATGAACACTATTATTTTCAAGCAATGCATCATTAACTCCACAAAGAGGTGAGGAATAGCTGTAGAAAAAAGAAGATTGGCAGACATTATATTAGTGTATACTACATGGGAATGGCATGATGTAACTGATTTGAAGGTGAGGTGGATGTTACTGAATAGATATAAATATAAAGGGGACTTTTCAATTCAACAACATCCATCAGGCACAGTTGAAAATGAACTTTTTAAACTTTAAATGAGGTAAAAAGATACTGCCGTGGAGCATACATGACCACTGTAACTTTAAAATGTATTGTAATAGCTTTTCTTATGTTCCCATGAAGAACATACTAAAACAATTATTCTCCTCTCATGGCCTCTTATACTCATGGTCAACTAAGGCCTTTCTGGGTAAGTTTTGCATGTTCTGCCCATGCATGTATGGGTTTCTTCCTGGTACTCATGTTTCCTCCCAGGATTCAAAGACATGCACATTAGATCATCTGGATATTTGTAATTGCCCATATGTGTAAAAATAACCGTGAATTCCTGTTCGTCTCTGTGTAGGGACTGTCTGATAAACAGAAATATCACCCTGAAGAGGATTTTCTTCTTCTTTCTTCAAGTAATTTTGCTCTTTATGGATCTAAATCTACGTATATACAGAAAGCTGCTTCATGGAAGTTGTGTTTACTGCTAAAAGTGCTCTAAGCAATAAAATTGAAACCTGCTACTGAAACTTATTTTGGAAACTGAGAAAGCAGTTTCTTTCAAACGCAAACACCTCTGCAATCCGAGCCAGATTTACCTGTATACTCAGCTAGCATCTTTTCTGCCTCGAGTAAAAATAACCTCAACACAGGAAATAAAACCCACTTTTATTTGTGGACTCAGAGGCCAGGATACCAATGAGACCTGGAAGAGAAGGATACAGAGAGAACAGGAAGATGGACTTGGTTTACCTTGCAGTGTAGAAGGAGGACATTCTCACTGTGTGTGTTCAGCCAGTTCTCAATGATTTTACACAGAGAACAAAGCAAATGTAAGGATGGAGCATGTTGTTCAGGCCAGCCGACATCCAGTACCTAAGAGAACACACACACACACACACACACATAGTATAAATAAATAAATAAATAAATAAATAAATATATGGCCCTGTGATAAACAGGTTTTAAGTACATCTTGCCAACTTTGTGAATGGTACGTTTTACCCTGATGTTTATACTCCTTAGCTCTTCCCTGGGCTCGGAGAGGTTGATAACCTGCCATTGGGAATAAAACAAGTCAGTTTTATAAACCTGACTCTTACACTTTTTTAGTGAATTTAAAAAATATTTGGCCTATTAGCCATTCTAAGAGATAACATACATGTTGTTATTTGCTGTTTGTATACAACTGTTTGCCCTCACCAGGTAATTGTCTGAGTGTTTGGACTGCAACATCTGTGAGATGTTGTACAAGTTGTGCATGTAGGTCTTCTCTGAGCATGTCTGATTAAAGGATACAGCAATGACGCGCTCTGTGATGTAGTTCAGGTCAAATTCACATCCTTCTGCCATCACTGTACCGCTATACAATAATTGCAGGATCTGTTGCACCGTACGATAAACAAGAAAAAGTTAACATATAGAGTTTAATGAAAAATCCACTCTAAAACAATACAATCTCTGGCCACTCGTCATCATGGTAAATTTATCAGGAACACTTGTTTATTTGTGCATGTATTCAGCCTGTCGATCATGTGGTACTACTGCACTGAATGAAATACTAAAGACACAGCCTTACATTAAAAAAAAAAAATGTTTGCAAGCATTTGCAAACATAAAAATAGACCACAGTGGTCCAGACGCTCCCACTGAAAGGACCATTTCGTAATATGCCAATATAAAACAAGCACAGCAAGTTTGTAAGCCCCAGCTTCAGCGCGCTGCAAGTAAATGTCTGGAAACCTAATATACAGTTTTGCCTCTGTGACTTTGAAAAGTAGGTCAAGGTCACTCACACACAAACTCATCCCAGCACTCACAGTAGTGAACAAGCATAACAAGATTTAAAAACCAGCAGTTTCAGTGCACGGCAAGTAAATGTCCAGGAACTAAAGTGTGACGGACAGGCGGACGGAACCCATTCCAATAGCTCCCGAGCCACTTTGAGCTGTCACCCGATCACCACCTGGTGGTGAGCTGGCTTGGATGGCGGGGAAGGCTGCCCTCCAGACCTGGGAGACCCAAGCGTGTAGTTAGGGTCTCCTGGGAACGTTTGGCGGAGTCTCCAGTCAGAAGGGCCTTCAACTCCCACCTCCGGCAGAGCTACAATGGAGGCCGGGCACATAGAGTCCGAATGGGCCTTGTTCCGTATCTCTATTATTGAGGTGGCAGCCCAGAGATGTGGACGGAAGGTCATCGGTGCTTGGTCCACATTGGTAACAACATGTCGAATTCGTTTCCAGTGGGGGTTGGACTATGCCAAGGCTGCCCTTTGTCACCAGTTCTGTTCATAATTTTTATGGATATAATTTCTAGGTGCAGTCAAGGTGTTGAGGGGTTCTGGTCTGGTGGCCATAGGACCTCTGTTGTAAAGCGGAGCTTGTACCGGTCCGTCATGGTGAAGAGGGAGCTGAGCCAGAATACAAAGCTCTCAATTTACCAGTCAATTTACGTTCCCACCCTCACCTATGGTCATGAGCTTTGGGTAGTGACCGAAAAAACGAGTTCGCGAATACAATCGGCTGAAATGAGCTTCCTTCGCATTGTGGCAGGTCTCACCCTTAGAGATGAGGGTGAGAAGTTCTGTCATCCGGGAGGAACTTGGAGTAGAACCGCTGCTCCTTCGCATTGAGAGGAGCCAGTTGAGGTGCCTTCTTGGTGTGGTGTTTCGGGCATATATGACCAGGAAGAGACTCCGGGGCCAACCCAGAACACGCTGGAGGGACTACATCTCTCGGCTGCTCTGGGAAGCCTTGGCGTCCCTTCGGAAGAGCTGAAGAAAGTGGCTGGGGAAAGGAACGTCTGGAATCGCTGCTGCCCCCGCGACGCGACGCGACACGATCCGACCCCGGAACAAGTGGAAGAAGATGAATGAATAAATGAATGAAAGGTATCTGAACTCTGATTGGTTCCCCCATGTACATCATTGACTGTTTTATTTGCTGGGTATACCATTTCCAGTCGATTTTGGAGCCAATCCACACACAACCATTCACACTCACACCTAGGGGCAATTTTGAAAAGCCAATTAGCCTAATATGAAACGAGAATACTCAGAATAAACCTCCGCAAGCTCAGGGAGACCATGCAAACTCCCCCAAATGCCACTGTGCCACTCCGTGAGATATTCAGTGTGAAATATGTAGAAGAAATATTCCCTTCAGGGTTCTAGAATGGAGTGCAGCTACATGACACAGTTGCACCAAGTGACAACAAAGCCTTAATTTAGATAGTTAGCAGTCAACAATTTGACAAGCATCCATATGGTTCTAGCATGAAAGTTAAATTTTTAATGCTAACATCATAAGTACTTTAAAAGCAGAGTGGTTTGAGGAGATTGAACAGATGGTGAGATATAAACCATACAACAGGAAGACAGACTGAAGATCCACTGCATCTGCCTCTTTGCGTAGAAATTAAGCAAAACTAATTACCCATCCCACTTTTGCCAAGTAGTCGAAAGGACATTGTGGGTATTACTGTGCATAATGTAGGCCTCATTACCCAAAGTGAAAGCATACTGACATTTTAAAAGTTTGGGGAATATATCTGAATATTTAAGTAGTGGATTGTTTTCAGTGCTGCAAGTACTACATGGCATGTTCAAATAAAATAACATGCTGCAGCTTGACCATTTACACACAATCAGCTGTTTCTGAATAACAACAACTATTATAATCAGTATAATAACCAGTATAAGTATTAAACATACAGAATAACACATCCTTGAACATATGCTGCATTATGATATAAATTATGTCACAATGTATGAAAACACAGTCATCATGTGATAAATATACAGTGTGACATATGTATTACTCTGACTAGTTACACCTTATGAGACCACACTGTGGTTATAATTAGGTCATTTTCTCCTCAGAATTTAGTGCCCATTCCTTATAATAAGTATTATACATTTTACCTTTGTATTTTAAAATAAAATATAAGCGAAAATGACTTAATAACCATTAAATTATCTCGTATGGACAGATCATTTGACTTGACAAGAAATCATGGAATAAATTGGTTCCAATCTAGAAGCAGGTTCAATAATCCCGGATTTAATAGGAAATGTTAGATCATTCAGTCTATATTCAAGACATAATTCATTTTCCAGTATACAGAAATGAAAAGCATCTAAAAACAACTATTCCAGATGTTTCACTTTTTTTTCTTTCTGTCATTTTTGTCTCTGGAGTAAGAGACTGCAGATTATTAATGAAACAGGCTTGAAATAAACACTCCTACAGTCATTTTCTGTACATTAAGACTTCACGTTCATTATTGTTTTCGAAATATTTTTCTTTCTCCCACACTCATGTCATTATCGTTCAGCATTAGTGGATCCTTGTTTTGATATTAGCAACAAACATACAGAACATAAAGTTCAGGTTGGTGTTAAATACATTGAGCTTACCTGAACAGTAAGATTACAGGGTGTGCAGTCCTACAGGAACATCTGCTATATTCATCCAGTAAAGATGGCAAAACGGTGAAAACAAGAAGTGAAGATGAGGACAAAAAGAGGAACGTGCTCTGTACACTGCATGCTAGAACTCACATGCACTTTGGCCAGCATTGTGTACATGCGCGTGTTCGACTGCTGTCAGCACTTGATCTCAGTGAGTATGACTTAAGCAAAGAAGTCAAGAATAAGGGACACACCTCTTGCCTATGATACAAACATTTCACTGAGTCATACAATAAAAGGAACATAGTCCACACTGCTTTCATCTGAAACAATTTATTGTATTCAAATCACATTACAGTGGGCAGGAATGTATTATATGTACATTATCCAGTCGATTTGTCAGACCATCGATTCAGTTAAAATCCTTTGCATACAATCGGTCATATATCAAGTGGTACTGAGGTTCAAGCTGTGGAAGGAGAGTGATATGAGTGATTGTGCTGATGATTAGAAGGTTTATTATACACTGTGGAGAACATGGCACTGTTTCAAATAAAAATCTGAGCAATAAAGTTAAATATTACCCATCTTTCTAAGCAGAACTGACTGTTCTTAGATTTAGATAATTAACAATATTTTACATTTATTTGGTCCTTTAATACACAGTACAATATGGAAATATATACATACACACACTATGCCTTTTAAAAAGACTATTCGGATTTCATTTCGGCAAGTGCATATAATGGTTACCCTAAGATTTTGTTTAGCCTTGATTGCAAAGTGTAATTGCCCTGGCACTTTTGCTTCAGTTGGTCAGGTTGAGGCCCAGTAACATTACATGTAAATAAAATGAAGTCAGCTGAAGACCCGAATGTACTGAGTGACCAGGTTATCCCTCCTTATCAATGGATGTTTCTTCCTTGATGGCACGAATTGGGGTGCAAATAGTGAAGTGGTTCACAGAGCATGAGGAATCATTTCACACATGAACTGGAACCAAAGTCCTGACCCTTAGCTCTGTTGAAAAATTTTGGGATGTGGTGAATAAGACCTTATGGACTGGTACGATTTTCCATCATTAACTCAAGAAGTCGGTGAAAAACTGAATCCCTCCGGGGTTGGTTTCATTTTTCACCGACTTCTTGAATTGATGACGGGAAATCATACCACTCCATCACATGCCTATGATGAATCATATGCTTCTGGGGAAATCTGAAAAATTTCTATTTATAAAAAAATATTGCGGCTGAATGAACACAAAGCCACACAGCAACATTTCGTAAATTCAGAGTATAAAGTATACTCTTAAAATAAGAGTAAAGCAATGTACAACATTTTATCAAAAAGTATGTTCCAGAACAGTTTGCTTTCACAGAATAACACAATCTTGTTCACTTATCATGAAATGCATCACAAAAAGCCCTGAGAGCCCATCTGGTGGTATGTTTCAATATCATGAATTTGTGTCTGAAAAAGTATACAAATGATATCAGATGCATTGTGCCATGTGATTCCCGAACCCCACAGATTGAGACTATATCTTCTGTAGCTTGATTGAAGGAAGGATCCAAACATGAGACCTCATAATGTCCTCCGAACATTTAAAATGATCGCTAGTTTCCTGAAATAATATTTAATATTTATACTATTAACCATGTTGTACAGTGATTTGCACAAGTATTCAATCAAGCCATTTAATTAGTTTTTTATTTTGTTACCTTTCAACCTGAAATTGAATTGGATATTTGTAAGGTTTATCAGTTGATTTACACAACATATCAACCTTGAAGATGTAAAACAATTGTTATTGTGAAGCAAACAGGAAAAGGTTTTCTAATTACTATTCATCCCCAAAGTCAGTAGTTTGTAAAGCAATCACAGCTGCAAGGCTCTTACAGGGTATGCCTCTATGAGATTAGCACATGGCCGAAGTGCCTTTGAGCAAGGCACCTAACCCCCAGCTGCTCTCTGGGTGCCCCAATGTGTGGCAGCCCACTGCTCCAAGTGTGTGTGCTCACTTTGGATGGGTTAAATGTAGAGGCAATCATTTCCCTGGTGGGATTAATACAGTATAGCAAAAGTTACAAAAAATGAACCAGCCGAGCTACCCAAGTGTGGCAGGAACGACCAGAGTGCTGTAGGGCACACATACACACACAAACACACAGAGAGAGCTTTTTTTTTTTTTTTTTTTTTTTTTAAATAAGTCATTATAAATATCCTCAAAAAAAATTCTACTTTTTCTTTAGGAAAAATGACAAGTAAAATTAGACACCTGAGAATTCCAGCTGTTCAAAAATTCTGCAGATAATAATAGCTCTAGGACTCTTCAAGAAAAATCGGGTGAACACAACTATTCACACCTAGGGTCAATTAAAAAGAGACAATTAGCCTAATGTGCATGTCTTTAGACTGTGGAAGGAAACCAAAGTAACCAGAGGAAGCCCATGCATGGGGAGAATATGCAAACTCCACAGACTTCACACAGGACCTTTTTGCTATGAGGCAGACATGCTAATCATTACGGCAACATGCCACCCTAGTTGTATTACGTTTGGGGTGGAAAAGAAAAAACCCACATATGTATATATTTATTTCATTAGTTATATAGTGATTTTTAATCATTAGAACCATATGTTTAACAGGTTCTTAGTTGCAATAATCTACCCCTGCTCTAAGACAGCATCACTCGTCCTGGCAAGTCATCAAGTTGAAAAGAATAAAATAAAAACACTTGCATGTCCTAACCAATGTAAACAACAAGTGTATGCTGCCTCCTGCTGGTTACAACATAAAAGTATAAAAGTACCAAAGTTTAAGATCTAATGAAAATAATTTCTAAAAATTAACATTACTTTAACATATTTACAGTTTTAGTGCACACGAGGTCAGTGATTCACTTAACATACAGTTTAACAAAGTACATTAAAAAAAAGGTATTACTGCATTGGGCTTAATCAGTTCGTAATATGTTTTAGAATTAACAAAAAAAAAACATCAACCAAACATTCTATCTGCACTTGATCCATCTCTAGCTCAAATAGAAATATCTGAACGGATGGGTGTGTTCTGGGAATTACGTGATCGTCTCAGTCTCTCTGCTTCATAGTGAGCACGTTCCTTATGGTATTGGTTCACACTTTGAATAGTTCTAGCAGTAAGGAAGGCTCCCACGGCATACAGGATGGCCGCTATGATTCCAAACAATGCCACAGCCGCATCTGCACCACTCACACTACAGTTCATCCAAGTTTGTCCGTTACGTGCATAAATTCGTTCACGCAATGTGCACACGTCCGTTGAGTTGACACTGATAACAAAATGAAGATACAGGCCTATTGCTGTGACATAAGCCACTGCTGCAATCAGCTGGAATACAAACTGACCAACCAGAAGCTTCCGTGAAAGCATGTGGGCAGGCTTATTGCCCGACATGAAAAAAAGGAGCGAGATCACGCCGAAGATGATGCTGAAAGCCATACCTCCGTAGATTCCAGGAGCTCTCAACTGTGTAAACTGCATGTCAAGATCACGTACCTGCTGGAGATCTGTGCCTTCAAATGGGATGACAATATCTGCAAACCCCCCACTTGAAAATTTCATAGCTGACATACCTGACAGAGTCACGTAAGCAGCCACGACACAGAACAACACCAATAGGTTGCACAGAAATGCACAAATCAACACAATACCTGAAAAAACACAAAGGTGAAAAAATACAAATGAAAAACAAAAACAAAAAACAATAAATAACTTTATCCAAAAAAAAAATCACAATGTACCAATAGCAATGTAAAATGCAAAAAAGAGTAAATGAACATTTAGATGTGTTGGAGACTGGGGGGAAAACCCTTGAAAAATCAGTCGGCTGCAACCTGAGAGCACACAACCAGTTCAACCAGCTTAAAAAAAAGGAAACATGCGCCATCACAGGGTGTGGTTAAGGCAAAGAGAAAGAAACAGACTCACTCATGGCTTTGCTTATTGGATGATATATATTACATGAGAATAAGTGACGCACTCAAAGTTGGTAGTGGTCATAATGTTCATGGTAATATGATAGTGATGGATGGATTAGTGTTGCGTTGTGTCAAGTTGTGTACTGCCAGGTGCCTATTTTTAAGAGGGGTAGCAACTAATTGGAAGGTATAGCCTGAATACACAGACTATATATAAATATAAACACATACTCAACTAGTGAAAAGTTTTAGAAAATCTATATTTTCAGTATTTAATAGAATTTATATAATTCAATATCTCAGTGAAATACTCTGAAATTAAAGCAAACAACAAAAAGAACAGTTAAAGGTTTAAGAAATAATAATAATAATAAAAGAAAATAATTTAACAGTAGAACAGTGTTCTAAGAGGTAAGTTAGAACTTAATTACTAGAGTTCAATTCAGTTGTGCAGCTCATGAATAAAGCTTTCAACATCTTCATGGGCATGACTCAACATTTACATCATCGGTGTCGAACTTATTTCACTGAGGGCCTCATCACAAAATTTCTTGGTAACCAAAAGCTGAATAGTCACTGACCATCCATTTCAAAAAGGGCATGAAATTAAATCTGCACGGCAAAAATTATTCGTTTAGATATTGGTTCTCTTCCGCCTTGTTCATTTTCCTTTTATCCGACAACACAATATTTCTTGAATCATGAATGACTAGCTGTTTATTTGCAATCAGTTGCTTCCACCTAGTGGAAAGATGAATTAGGTTTCATGGTAATGGTTAATTCTAAGAATGTATAATAATCATATTCTTTACAAGCTCAGAGGTCTTTAAAGCTTTAAAAGGTCAGATTTGGTCTTGAGTATGACACCTGTGATTTACGTGGTTCAAGGTGTTATATTGAAACCAAAAAGCAGGAGGAAACTTTATTACTTTAAGAATCACAATGCAAATCAAATTTGTACCTCAGTGGTCCATGAAGTTTCCCATCTCTAATACAGATACATGTATATTGCTGTGTATAGCAACACACTCTGTGCATCATTTCAGTGCATCACTCACATTGTTTATCATTACATCTATAGTAAATGTACACTTGATTTCGAAATACACACCCCTCCTGGAGCAAATGTATGTACACTTCGATCCGTCCACTTCTCTTGAAGTTGGCCTTCTCTCATACTGGGAACGACGTGTCTGATTTCTGGCACTGTAAAGGGAAGAAAAAAATGAATTGGTTGAAAGGTATCAGAAATCAGAAATAGTCAGCATTATAACACTGTTTTTGGAGTTTGCATGTTCTCCCCAATCTTGCGTGGGTTTCCTCCAGGTACATCCTAATGTCCAAAGACATGCACATTAGGCTAACTGGCTGCTCCAAATTGCCCCTAGGTGTGGATGTGAGTGTGAATGAGTGTGTGTTGCCCTGCGATGGTCTAGTGTGCTGTTCAGGATGTACCGGGGATAAGCATCGGGCCTGATTTTGCCCCAAAGGCAACATTAAGTAAGGGACTACAGGGTTATATTTGTTATAGAGATATAACACCACTAGGCTCGGGTGTAAAAGCCCAACAGACTTACCTACCTCCCCGCAACCTTATTAGGCATGACCGGCTTGCCAGATGAGTGAGTGATGAGCGGAAACACTTATTTTTTTTTACACATTTAGATTTCCAATAACATCCAACTAAGGGTTAAAAACAAGTTCCTCTCACTGTATGATAGGATCAAGGCTAAGGAAATGAGGATGGTGGGGGGACGGGGGTTGTATAATCTTTTTTTTTGTACTAATTTTATAAAATAATGATCCAAAAGGTATGAGGATGCTGGGAAATCAATCCAATCAAACCCAGTCCTGAATAAAGTGCTGTGTGAAATATAGATTTAGGAAAGTTAGACTAGAGTGAGAGTGAATGAGTGTCTGGTTGGGAATGAACCCACCTGTTACTGGAGGAAGGTCGCGTGCGCTGATGATGTTGTTGTTGTTGTTGAGGAGGAGTCTCTCTGTAACCCCCTCCATGTCTCTCCCTGTGCCCTCGGTGGTTTCTGTCTTCACTCATAGCTAAAAAAAACACAGCAGGGAACCATTAAATCTATCCTTCATGTCGCATTTTATCTCTATAACAAATATCACCCTGTAGTCCTGGACTCAATGTTGCCTTTGTGGCAAAAACATTCTGGCGCATTAAGCAATCCAGACCAATAAACAAACAAAAGCTAACAATGAAAAGTTAATTATATGATATTTACACGCTTAAATTTTCTTTTTTTTTAAAAACCGACTATTACTTTTGACATATTATTAACTGAAATTAAATTGTTTACAGGAGGCAGGTGCGTCCAGGAACTTCTAGCGCCATAACCGAAATTTATTCACCAAATACAACAAACACACCAAAACCCAGCAGTTAAACATGTGCAGGATGCTATCACTTACTTTACACAAAGATGAGGTCGTTTGTTTCGTGCTACAGTTCCTAAAAAAAGCTCCAGGTTTATGTTTGGAGGTAAAAAGGAAGTTTGTTTGTCTCCTTCCGGGAAAACCCCAAGAATGTTGCTAAGTCTCGGTCACGTGATGAGCTCTATTGTCACACCTGTTGAGGGGGCGGGGCTTAGCATGTGTAGATATTTATCTAAAACAAAGTTGTGTTACAGTGGTTAGCAGGTCCACCTCCCACCTGCAGATAGATAGATAGATAGATAGATAGATAGATAGATAGATAGATAGATAGATAGATAGAGAGATAGATAGATAGATAGATAGATAGATAGATAGATAGAAATTAAAAGTTCTATAGAGGTTCTTTAGAACAGACTTTTTCTATAGAACTGTTCACCAGAACATAACATTCAAATAGAAGTTCTAGGTCTCATAGCGATCCTGTTCGAAATAATTTCCTATAGAAGCAATATATTCTATGGAATGTTTCTATAAAGGTTCTATAGAAAAAAAAACTTCTACTGAAACAAAATATTCTATAGAACATACAGAAAATCTGTAAACATGGCATAGGAAATGATCTGTAGATTTGTCTATAGGAATATCAATTGAAAATGTTTTAGTAGAGAAAACTGGTTGTTTTAAATGAAAAATACATTGACTATACCTGTGATGGCCTGGCGAGCTGTCCGGGGTGTACTCTGCCCTCGCCCGGAGTAGGCTGAGATGGGTGCCAGCCTCCCCGCGACCCTAATTAGGATTAAGCGGTTAAGAAAATGACATGACATGACATTGACTATAACCTCATAATTTAGCATGCTAGGAAATATACAACATGCCACTATGTAGTTACTTGGACATTTAAAAAAAAATTTAATAAATGTGCTTAAAACCCTTTAAAAACTTTTTAAAACTCTTCTTTACAATTCCTACATCTTGGTTAAACAGATGACACTAGATTGTAGAGACACTTCAAAACAGGATACTTTAACAAGATGGCCAACTTTAGTTATACACGTGATTTTTGAGTGTAAAATAACCCCCTGTTTTTCACACGTGTACTGTTTACTGCTTCAGGTACAGAGAATGTATCTTTGCATGGTTACATCTGGAGGACATTTGGCACAAATACCTTTTAGGGCATTAAAAACATGTATGAGGTCAACATTTAAGATATATGGGCTTTAGAAAGTGATGACATCATCATCTGACTTGCATTGTGCATCTGTCCTGAGTATCTTTTCCAAGTGCCTACACTGTACAAGGATGCAAACTACGCTACATGTCATGTCTCTTACTTATAATGCTGCAGTAATATCACAAACCAAAAAAGACCTTCAAATATTAGTCTTGGATACAAGTGCTTTCAACTTTCACAGGGAAAACATCTTCAGTATTTCCCTTTATACAGGTAGATATAGACTTTGGCATTCTTTGAACTGGATTAAAAGAACATTCATACCATTCCCAGTTAATTGGCAATTTAGGCAGATGATTGGTTCCCAGACCTGCAAACTCCAGTCTAAAGTGCATTTCTCAGCTTGGGTAGTAGGGACGTGCTGAAACGAGTGCTGTGTAAGCTGTACTTCTTGAAGGATTCTTCCTGTGTGTCTACAGGTGACATGAATCTGAGAAAAAGCATTTAGTAAATACCATTTTCCTTCAAGTTTAAAGATGTTTTTGACTGAGCACTAGTACTGAGCCAACTGGTTTAAATTTTTCAGCAGTGTAGTATTGTGGGAACATGGATGGTGGCTTTGAGGATCTTGAGCTACGAGAAGCACAGAGAGAATACCTGGACTTTTTGGATGATGATGTGAGCATTCCAGCAAATGTTATTATAGTCTTCCCTGTCTTGTTATATTCTGCAAACAAGTATGGGGGGGGTGCGATATATAGCAATCAGACTGTCTGGGCAAGGTTTTAACTGCAACTTCTCCTAAACCACATTAGATGAACCTTTTATACAGTTGTAGTGTACCACCTGAAGTTGTACATTAAGCAAAATAATAGGGGTCCTGTGTTTTGAAAGGAAGATAATTTAAGTTATTCTATCCAGTTGCATGAATATTTGAGCAACTGATGTTATGTAATTCTGAATTTTAGGGGTGGCATTGTTGTGTAGTGATTAAAACGTCCCCTCTCACAGCAAGACAGGTTTAATTCCTGGGCTCAGGCATTACTGTGTGGAGTTTGCATGTTCTACCCATGCTTGCATGGATTTCCTCCCACAGTCCAAAGACATACACATTAAGCTAACTGGCTGTTTCAGATTTCCCCTAGGTGTGGATGTGAGGGTGAATGGTTGAGTGTGTTGCCTTGTGATGGTCTGCCGAGCTGTTCAGGGTGTACCCTGCCTTCACCCAGTGTCAGCTCAGATAGGCTGGCCTCCCCGCGATCCTAGTAGGAGTACACATTTCAGCAAATGAATGAGTGAGAATTCTACATTTTAGTATATGGGGATAGGCTTGTAAGTACAACTCTTCCTAAACTATTGGATGGATTTTGATGAAGCTTTTCACAGTTGTAGTGTACCACCTAACGATGTGACTAAAGTAAAATAATCCACATCCAATAATTGATAATTAAGTGTTATAAAATAAGTGATAACTCAACACTTATGTATGTTGACTCTCAGTTCATGGACTTTTTTTCACTGAAACAAGGCATGTTTGTAATTTCACTTTAATCAGATAACATGGATCCGACTTTCCTTGAATGTTTTCACAGCAAGACCAGGGTGTGTATCACGAGAAGGTCAGAAGTATGGTGTCTGACGGCCAGTCTCGATTGATCATCAACATTAACGACCTTCGGCGAAGGAATGAAAAGCGAGCCAAAGAGTCAGTGAGGTTGCCTATGCTTTGTGGGAATATAGGATAGAATTTGACATTACTGCTTAGCTTACTAATATCTGTAAGTCAGTCTTTTAACAGTTCTGGAATTTTTAATTAATGCCTCTCTCTCTCTCTCTCTCTCTCTCTCTCTCTCTCTCTCTCTCTCTCTCTCTCTCTGCATACATTTTGTG
>JAOUQZ010000033.1:3936797-3954090 GCA_028564935.1 Neosilurus hyrtlii | reverse complement strand
TCTCTCTCTCTCTCTCTCTCTCTCTCTCTCTCTCTCTCTCTCTCTCTCTCTATATATATATATATATATATATATATTTTCTTATTGCACTTTCTCTCTCTCTCTCTCTCTCTTCCTCTGTCTGTCTTTTTCTGTCTCATTTGCTCCCACTTTCTCTCTTGTGTGTTGTCTCTCTCTCTCTCTCTCTCTCTCTCTTTCTCTCACTTGAGTTGGATTGTATAGGATGCTTTTGTATGCTGTAGCATTACAGTTTGATTTCACTGAATAATCTATTATAATTCACTGAGCACAGTTGGGCACACAGGTGTCTCTCCACAGACACAAAACTGGGCACTACACAGACTCTGTTCATGATGGTTCTATGAAGACTGCATCCTGACATCAGCATGAAAAGGCTAAAATCTCTTCCAGCATGAAGGTGTAACAGTACTTACTGTGAGAACTGTGACAAGGTTTGCCAAGGCTGGAGTGGAAGAATTCCTGCACAGTACCCTGAGCTCAACCGAAATCTACATAACCACACCCCAAAATCTAGTGGAAAGCCCTCCCAGATGAGTGGAGGGTAATATAACAGCAAAAAAAACCAAATCTGGAATGCAATCTTTAACAGGAACATGTGACTGATGGTCAGGTGTCTACAAAGAATTCTCCGTCATGCACACTGGAGGTTTTTTGTGTTAAAGGGAACCTGTGGTACATTAGTGTTACTAGCTATTTAAAACGATTACGTATAACACCAGCAGTTCCTTCCAGCAACATCAGTCCATGCCGGTTTTTAAAGTGCGTGCGAGTGTTGCGACTCTAGGCGTGCTCAGAGACATGTCGCCTTTCTGATTGGCTGTTCCAACCTGGGTGTGACATAAATTCATTGGATCAGCTGGCCAATGTCACTGACCCATCCAGCATAACACATTATCAGCCAGTGCTAAGCTGCATAAACAACAACTGCGGAAATCATAGAAAACATTTCTTTTTTGTTTCTAAGCCAACTGACGACAGGAAAGCAGAGTTGGCAAAATGTTAGCTGCATAAACCATTTTGGATTTACTCTCACGCTCATCTCTAGCAGCATTCTTATCCTCAGAGTCACTAAAATGTAACGTCCCACTGTCTCCAATAGAGACGTCAACCCCGCCCAACACATTGACGTCACTTCCTAATTCCTGTAGTTTAGCACACTGCTAGTAATCCACAGGATAAAATGACCAGTTTTATGCTTTTATGGTCATGTTAAAATAAGCGCCTGTATTGCTTAAACATATCACGTATGCACAAATTATGCTGTTAATTATGTAAGTTTTTGTAATTTAATAATGGAACCATTTTCTGATTCAAGTTTAGACTTGTTTCCTTGAGCTTCCAAGCAGCATAATTGAAGTGGTTAGTGCAGGAATGGCTTTTACCAGAACTCACTGTAACATTGCTAGAAACTGGACTTACTCTGAGTAGCCAAGGAGCTTCAGGAATTAGATCTGCTTGCCCAGGCTGGTGGAGCAGTAAAATCTCACAATCACCGTTCTGTTCTCATTCTTGCTTGATGTGTCACCACAGGGTATAGCATTCTGTTCAGACCATATCTATTAACCCTAATATGTGCCAGAGAAATACCTTGTCCGCGTCAAGCAACATGAACTGATCAGACCTAGGTCCACAGGATACTAGGGTGGTTGCCATACCAACCTGTTAGTAGCGTTTGGTCCATAATATTTTGGGTTTGTTGGGTCAGGTGCGTCTGTCTCATTTTAATTACAAGCAAGATTAGGCTGTAAACTGCAGAGCAGACTGCATGTGACCTTCGCATAGTTCATGACACATCCAAGTGATCCATCTTGTCTGATTGGGATGAAGGTCATCATTCAACAAGACAATGGCCCCGTAATACATGGCCAGTACAACTAATGACTTCACGAAGGGGGGAAAGGTCATTTGTGAGATCTGGCCCTTATGTTGGCTGAGGAGGCCTGGGGTGCAGTTAGCATTCCGGTATGTTTCCATGGTATTCGGTCGGATTGGAATTAGGCAGAAACCCCGGGGTAGCCATGATCTAATAGACAGAGAAGCGTGTTTTAAACCGAAAGGTCACTGGTTTGATTCCCGGACCGGCAGGAAAAATGTGGTAATGTGGGGCCCCTCCCCTTCTTTTACTTCCATGGCTAAAGTGCCCTTGAGCAAGGAACCTAACCCCCAATTGTTTTCCAGGTGCAGCAGCGTGTGGCAACCCACTGCTCTGAGTGTGTGTGTGTGTGTGTGCTCATTTTGAATGGGTTCAATGCAGAGCTAAATTTTTCTTGTGTGATACAAAAATAAAAAGTAAAAATAAATTGTAGTTTGCTCTGTGCAGGACATTTGAGTTCTTTCACTCCAACTTTGGCGAATCATGTCACTGTGGATCTCTTTGTGCACAGGTGCATTGAATCAAGTCAATAAACTGCAATTAACATCAACAGCAAAATATAAACACAAGTGAATTATATACACAACTTTTAAATAGAAATATGAAATAGAAATGTAAACTCTAAACACCTGTTAATAAAAACTGAGCACTGGAATATACAGTATGTACATTGAAGGCACTATGAGATGAAGTGTGTGTATATGTGTGTGTATATATATGTGTATGTGTGTGTGTGTGTGTGTGTGTGTATGTATGTATGTGTGTGTGTGTGTGTATATATATATAGACTAGGGTGTAAATGTCAATGAAGTAAAGTGCAGCAGTGCAAAACAGTCACAGAGTTTGTGGATTCATTTTCCTTTTACCGAGTACTAATGTCTTTGTGAGAGTTAGTCCGGGCTGGAGAGGTACGAGCAGTCCATTTCCAGGGTGGGTGGGATCCGTCGCGTTGCGGCTGGCCGCCTTCTGGACCCGGACAGCTTATATTGTATCCAGATCGGTATCATAGATAGCAACCCACGATCCCCTGAGCAGTTCTCACCAACCGCCCCAAGTCCTTTTTGTCCTTTGTTGTGCAGCTGCCGTACCACACCGTTGCACTGAGACAGAGACTTTCTATTGTAGTGCTGTAGAAGTTCTTGAAAAGCTGAGAGGAGAGTCCAGTACGTTGTAACTTTCTGAGGAAGAAAAGCTGCTGTTGGGCCTTTTTCACCAGCTGTGAGGTGTTGACAGACCAGGACAGGACAGATGTGGACGCCTAGGAACTTAATACTGTCCACACGCTCCACCTCCTCCCGATGAATGCAAAGAGGAGCGTGCTCTGTCTTCCTGGTCCTCCTGTAGTCCACTATGACCTCCTTGGTCTTGCTGGTGTTCAGAATGAGATTGTTGGATGAACACCAGTTTATCGGTTTATCTCTGTAGTTGGTCCCATAGTTATTCGATATGAAACCCACCACCGTGGTAAAGACACGAACTCTCGAGTAAAGATTTGTATACAAGGAAACATCATATAACCTAAATAAATAAGCACCACATGTTACTAGAACAATCATGGTAGTATCTTTTAAAGTGACCCAAATCTTCAGACAGCTTCTTCTGCTCTGCTAGCTCGGCTCGCTTCTCCCTCAACTCTGTGTGGTGCAGATCAGACTGTACACCGCATAAAAAAATCTGATCGATCACAAAACTGAGAGGTCTGTCGGTTAAGTTCATATATATAATTTTTCCACATGGAAAAAAACATTTGCGCTGGCACGGTTTTGCGGTGTCAGTTAGTTTAGGGGAAACACATTTTTTTTTTTTATTGAATATTTTTTATTTTTTTTACTCTTGACCTGGTTAAGCCTGAAATCGAGACCGAATGAAGAAACTTTCCAGAACAAACATCTTGGAAAAGCAGCACAGGAAAGAAATGTACTGTTTGGTGATGTCACTGGGTCTGATGCAGTTATTGAAGGCATGGGAGATGCAATCCAATATTGTTATTTATTTTTGTTTACTTTAATACTGTCTGTTCTAGTACTTTTTGATCATCTAAAAACAGGATGGTCTGCCACAGAGGGCCATGTTTAAGTTGTTTATCACATCCAGATAATATGCAGTTTAGGCACTGTCTGAAAAGTGAGCTCCCTGTAAGGTTTTTATGGGTTGCATTTCTATTTTGTTAATTAATTATTCTAACCATGTTCTCCAGAAAAAGCAGAAGCATCACTAAAAGTGTAATAAATAAATAAAGTTGGTTTAAAGTAAATTTCAAGGAAAATTTGTCTTGGTATTCATTCCTGGATGTCGGCATGTGTCTAGGTCTTGCCAAAGAGAGAATAGCCAATCAGCATTGCAATACATAAAAGCCAGTTAGTATCGTGATTCATATGGACACCAGACAGATGGATGTTCAAACCGTCCAAAAATCAAGTCCATTGTTTCTTATAGGAGAAGACAGCATTTGTTAAAATTTAATCTCGATCAAAACACTATTAAATCTGTCTGGATACAAAATATACCGATAGCTGCTATTTTAATTGTTTCTTTGGTGTGTATTTGAAACCTGAATCTCAGAATGATGACATCGAGGCCCAAGTTAGCATGGAGGAGTATGGCTTTAAACATGATGTCTTTCAGCATTTCAGGTGTTTTGTGTTTAAATATATTAATCCTGGTGTATTTAGTTTCCCAGAGCACAGACACCATGTTTAATGTAAATCTTGCGACACCTTAAAATACAATAAATGGCATGAATATATCACAATCTTGTACATGTACACATTAACATGGCCTTAATGATGACATTCTGAGACTTTTTTTTATATAATTGCCCATAAAATCAATAAACCAGAAGCTATTGGCTGAAGGATTTGCACACAGAAAGAAATTAATCTGCAGATTTTAATGAGAATAACTTGCTGGCTTCGTTTTAGTGGCGCACCATAGTATCAGGAAATTAAAGCTGAAATTCTGATTTGTCGTTTCAGAATCATCTTTTGAGCTTAAACTAATGTGTTCAGTATTGCAGCAAAATAATATAAATAATTGGCATTGCCGTTCCATTACTTTCAGAGAGGCCTGTAGATCTGGTCTGTCTGTGCCAAGAACACTTCATAAATGTATCCCATGAGAATTAGCTTTGAGATGCTAATGAACAACAGTGCTCTTTGCAGAACCGGTCACTTGAGTTGCATGGTGTATGTGCGTGCTCGTGTATGCAGGGTAAAGGTAATTAGATTCAGATTTATTTCGGAATGTTTTGGACAGCTGACAGAAGAGATAGGGCTGCAATGCAATTTTTATTTAGCAGCGACGCTGAAAAACGGCATCCTCACACTTGCGATGTGCTTCACTGCTCTCTCTGTGTGTGCGCGTTTGAATAAGACTCATGTTCATCACCTCATTAATATTAAAGAAATCTCACTATTTTCTGCTATTTCTGTCCTACAGGCCACCTGCGTGACCCCAATAACCAGATCGTGGTGGTGAAGGGGCTGAGGATCAGTGTGACAGGAGTGAACACTCAGCCGGCGCACCCCACCGAGCTACACAAACTCCTGAGCCAAGCCGTCTCTGCCTGCCAGCCTCCCGATGGCCCTGCTGCTAATGTCATTTCTGCTGGAGACTATGACCTCAACATCAGCGGTGAGTCATTCTGAGAGTTAGAGGGAGACGAGGAAAAGGATCAGTATGAGACAGAGAGAGAGAGAGAGAGAGACAGAGAGAGAGAAAGAGAGAGACAGAGGAGGTGTGTGGGGAAAGAAAAACAGGGACAGGCCCAGAGGAAGGAGTTGGATAGAGGAGAAAAGGGAAAGAGAGAGAGAGGAAGGCATTGATAAAAGATGCATATATACCACGATGAAAAAGATTTATAGGGGGTATGGATAAGAGAGAGATGGACAGGGAGCCATGAAAAGAGATGGAGAGTGATAGATGGGGGCAAAGATGCAGACAAAAAGAGAAGGAGAGCTGTGAAGAGAGGGAAGGAGAAAGAGGATTGAGTAACAGAGGAAGGAGGGAAATGGGAAAGAGGAAGAGAGAACAAGGAGGAAATGAATAGAAAAGGGCAAAGGAGAGGATGTTGGGAGAAATGGCGACGAAGGGAACTATAGAAACAGCCAGCAAATAAAAGATGAATAAACAGGAAAGAGGTCGGCAGTGACGTGAGTTGTTGTGTGTTTGGTGTTTTATTTATTTATTTTCGTTATTTTAAATTTTATTTCAAAAATTTTTTTGGACAACTGCTTTTAAATTTTTTGTGTGCATGTCTGTTATGCAAAGTTTATTGTTTTGTGTGTGTGTTTAAAATTTCTTTCTTTTTTTCCATTAACAATTAAATTAATTTATTTATTTGCTATTGTCAACTTGTTAAACTAATTGGATTTACTGGATTTACCCCAATGGATTTTGTTTAAACCAGAATAGTGAGGGTTTTCCTCTCATTACCCAGCGTGTGTTGGATTGAACAGGTACTTGTGATTTAATAATCCTGACTGAACTACTTGCTTTCAGAACTACAGCTTTAAATTTTACTCACCTGTGCTCTACTCGTCGCATGTCTGCGTTTGAGGGGTAAATTTGCTGATAAAACCTGATGAAACCGCCTGTGTCTCATCCATGAAACCGATCACTCGACATGTTTCAGCTTCCACATTCTCATCCTTACGCTCATAGGGCGGCTGATTAACAGATTAGAAGCTTGTCACCAAGTATTCTGTGTAGTTTGAATTACTCAGGCATTTTTGTTGTTTTTTTTTTTTTTAGTCAGGCTGATTGTAGACACTTTTGGTTGTCTCTGAACTCTTGAATATTTTCACTCACTTGTTTTCTGAACCAATCAATCCTATTAGAGTCGCACGGAGACTGGAGTCTATAATATGCATGTCTTTTGACTGTGGGAGGAAACCCACAGTGAGAACTTGAAAACTCCACACACACATGCCTCTTGCTGTGTGGTGGACATGCTAACCTCCATGCCACTGTGCTCTTGTACATTTATATATGAGTAAGTATCCAGGTGGGAAGGTGGTGTAGTGGTTAGTGTGCTGAGCTCATTGCCGAGAGTTTGTGGGTCTCCTGTTACACTCCCACTGTTCTAAGACCCCTGGGCAAGGTCTTAACCACAAGGGTGCCTCTGTCCTCCCAGCAGTATAAATGGGTACCAGTAAAAAAAAAAAATAATGTAAAATACCCGGAAGATAACCTGTGATGGACTAGCATCCCATCCGAGAGGTGTTCAACTCCTAGTCGCTTCACACTACAGAAAACCGGGATAAACTCCGGCCTGATAAGCTCAAAAAGTATCCACGGGCATGGTTAGGCATACCCCATACGTCACGTACATTAAATCGGCACAATTTTTGGACACATACTCGAACATCCAATCCCAGATTCAGTCCTTCTTTTTGGCTATTATAACCACCATAGACCTCAGAGTGTGTACAGGGACATTAATGTGCTGGAACAGGTTTGGGCCGTAGTGTTGCAGTGTACAGAGAGATCCTATAACATTCTGTGCTTCCAAGTTTGTGCCATTGGATTGTGGAAAAACTGCATGTACAGTAGATGATCTGGTGTCCATATACATTTGGCTGTATAGTGTATATAAGCTTAATTTGTTGCTAACAAGGGCTTTACTCTGTTTGGTGAGTGATGACAGCACAATAAATGTCACTATCCGGAAGTTTGCCTAAAAAAGACAGAAGATTGAAAATTACTACTTTTAAGTACGCCGAATACATGATTTATTCCACCACCGATAGTTATATACCGCATGTGCTGATAGCCCGTGAGGCACGGAGCTGCTATGGCGGCTATCAGGCATATATAACAATAGGGAACAGAAACTTTTTCCTCTCCACACTTACTGCATTTTCTTAAAATATTTACATTCTTACCACAAATACTTCACGAAAGAACTGGTTAGGCCTGCTATGCATTGAAGTATTTTATATCATGTTAATGAACTCTAAACATTTTTCATTTAACCTTAAGATGATTTAAAAACAGAGACTAATACTTGTAGCAGGAGATTTACAGGACCTGAGAGCGATTGTGACGGATTCGTGTATTTTTTATTTATATATTTTTTCATCAGTGTTTCCTTACAGCTACAGATTTCTAACTTCACAGCATTCTGATACGTAATGGGAATAATGGGGTAGTGGATGATCTGGAAGTCTTGTTAAAAGTGCAGTTATTGATTTCTTCTTGGTGTCTGACAGCTCTCTGTTGTGTGTTTGTACTCAGCCCTGACTGTATATGGGTAACAAAGAAAATTGCTTGGAACAAGCTACACAACACTATTCCAGCCAATCAGCTATGTGCAATGTTTATGCTCATGCACAGGTCAAACACACCTGCTGCACTGACTGGCTGCAGTGTAGATGGGTGTGTCATTGTTCTTGTCTATGAATTAGTGGGGGTGGAGCCTCCGATGAAGCAGTGAAGGGAGGCTGTTAAGTTTGAATAAATTCGAATTGAACAGTTTTCTCTGCAAATGATGACTCCACCGTTCAACTCCTACACCTGGTGGTTCCTCAGTGCTCCTTACACCCATATCAGTGAGATCAGTACAGCAGTCTGTGGCATTTGGAATAAATTAACATGCTCTAGTTGCAGGTTGAGAGGAATCGCCCCACTGTGAAGAGCATCAAGTTTAATTATATACTTTGTCCAGACTCGATTAAGTTGTCATGGGGTCCTGGGGTAATTTCCTCTTTTACAGGTGCTGCCGTACTGTTTCTTGCCAGACTCTGAGGTCATCTGTGCAGGTGTCTGTATTTGAAAGTGTGACTGCTGCTGCTTGCTATAATTTGTCTTGTAGCCTTTGTGTACTTTGTAGCAGTGAACACAGCCCCAAAAACGAAACGTGAGTCATGAAACAAAAAATTAAGAGGTACAGGTTCAAGGCAGTAAAACCACAGAGAGAGAGAGATATGATATGATATGATATGATATAATATATATACACACACACACATACATACACTAGATAGTGCATGAGTGCAAATCAGCGTAACTCAGTGACACTAAGCATGGTGGTGTGAAACATGCGAAGAGTCACATTCTGGGGCTTAGAGATTATCTCTGCTAGAACAGGAAAACTAGGTATATATTTTTGGTTATAGGTCCTGTAGGTCATGCATTAACATAATTGTTTTGCTTTATAGGGAGATATAATTTTAAAAATGACATTTGAACCCACTAGCTGTCAGAAGAAGCCTATATCTTTGCTCTATATAGTTCTGTTCACAATGCAATACCAGCTCCAATCACACTTTCAAAAGTCCATCTTCATGTGACTCGTAGCCTATAACCTGATATGTGATATCTTTGTGTAAAACCTGAGTTACAACTTCTGTGATATCAGCGAGCACTGTGTGAGCAGGAGAAAGAAAATAACATCATTAAAAAAAGCAGGAGCACACAGACTAATTAAAAGATATCGATTGCCTTAACCTTGCATGAGTGCTGAGAATGCGAAGTACGTACACAGACTTCCCTAGTTCCCACAGAATTCACGCATTGTAAATGCGGGGTGCCCCATGTAACACCACCCAACCACCCGAGGTCGGATCCCATTCCATATATGGTAAAGGACTCTGGAAAAGCTTCTGTTTTTTTCCTAATAGGGAAACACTCATTTACTCAATATTGAACGTTGTAGATGTGCATGCATTGAAGGGAAATGAAACCCAAACTTAATAGCTTGCATACGTTGTATGCATCTTTGCCCATTGAAACACACTTCTTCCTGAAGAAAAAAAAGTCATAAATTCGCACACAGGAGGGTGACATTGTAAACTTGCATGTGATTCAGATGTATGTGACGGTAAATAGGAAGTATTTTGCTTGTGAATAAACAGCGGGCCATACCATTAATTTATATAAATGAGCAGATATTTGTCTGATGTATCAACAGAACCTCGTATTATGTGTAAATGTGCCTAGTGTTATTTTATTCAGAAGTTCAGTAGTTTATGTGATTTGTTTGTTTAATATCTGTATACTCTTATTTTTGCCATTATCATTTTACCTATTCTAGCAAATTCATGCGTTTGCAAGAGTGAAACAGCAGACTTTTCAAAATGGCTAATGTAAAATATCTTACAGATTTTACTTCAAAAATGTAAGTATGAACCACCCGATAATGAAAATATACATATGTTCATGTGTAACAGGAGAGTTTGGAAGGCTGAAAAAAAACAATCATGGTTTCCTTCTTATACAATTAATCAATGGAATTGTTTGAATTTCTTGACCACTTGGCTTTAACAGAGACATTACACATTAGACATTGGCAGCTACAGGTATAAAACATTGTTAACATTAAAATACAGACAAAATCCTTTATTATTAAGAGTTTTCTATAAATATTTATAAATAAAAGTGAAGCTAAGCTACATCTTATGCTGAGGTGATCAGTTTATACTGTAAATGGTTTTATTGTTGAAATTCATGTTGCTGATGTATAGTTATTTACCCTGGGTTTACACTAGGGTGGGATGTCCGCGATCTCTGTAATTCAAAACAGCACGCAGCTCCACAGTTTATGAGCACGCTTGGAGTACGATTGGGGTATGAAAAGAATCCCTTGAAGGGTTTGTGTTTCTAATTCATCAAGATCCCCTATGATGGCGCATTAGGGTCTGTTACAAACTTTTAACAGTCAAAAATTTTACCACAGTCATCACGAATCAGTCCTACAACTCAGCACTCTCATCACGATTCTCTTAAATCGTGGAAATGGTGCACCAGTGTAAACTCGGGGTAATAGATTATGTATTATTAGATATGAAAGGATCTGACCACATGAAGATATGCAAAAAAAAATAAATAAAGTCCATCAGAAACTCGTTTATTTTAATTTTTTTGTTCAGATGTGATATCTATTAAGGAAGTGTTTGAAAATTTTATTTATTTATTTATTTTTATCAGCTGTGTATATCAAAAAGTTCTTAGACTGTCAATAAGAAGAGTGTTTTGTTATTCTCCTTGCTACTCCTCTGGAAAATAACAGAACAAAGGCTCCAAAATAGAATCTGCTTTGTCCTCCCCCGATGCTTCTTTGATTGGTGATGAAAAGTCACCAAATGCCCTGGATGACTGAAACCCTTTTTATTCTGAACCTGCTGTTTTAAAGAGGTGTGTGTTTCATATAGCGTGCTCTAACCCAACCATCTGGCTCTCTGCCCCTCTCTTCCCCTCCTAGACCGTTCGGTCAAAGCTAGCGTCCCCTGGTACTCAGACTGGAGAGAATCGTTCACGCAGCTCAGCTCTTCCAAATCCTATACAGGTACTTGCTAGAGTCTGCACCGGGGAGAAAAAGGGGGACTTGAATTTAGTTTCAGTCACACTCGCCTCACGTCTTTCCCCTTTCTTTCTGTAGCAGATATGTAGCTGATGCTTCTTTTTTCCTGCTAGTTCTATTTCTTCTCACCGTCAAGACATTAGTGGTGGCAGTGTGTAATATAAAGATGCAGAGGCAAATGACTCATTGTGTTGCCGAAACAGTGAGGTGGTTATCAGGTAAATGTGGTCAAACACCTTGAATAATTGTAATTGATGACACTGAAAGATCCCCATATTTTTGGATTGTTTTGATTGTCCGTCCTCATGTTTGTATGGAAGGTAATCAGATTTGCAAAGCTTGGAACCCATGAGTCATTTCACTCGCTCTCACGTCTGTCCCTGTTCCCTGTGCTCAGTCCTTTCTTTTTCTAGACGTCTGGGTGCTTTAGATCCTACTGCTGTCTTTGAACCTTTTTGTTCATCACAGTTGGAACACATCTGATCACTCTGTGCTGGTAGAGACACGCATCAATGCTACTGGCCTCTTTTACAAACAGGGAAAAGACAAATGCAGGGGATTTACCCTAATAGAATCAATCAGGTGGGGTTTTTGGTAGAGGGAGTAAATCAGATGTGTTCAAAATGTGATCACGCCCTCTTGTTTAATCACGTAATTGCTCACCCTTTGGTAGAATATCTTTTTTTTTTTTTTTTTTTTTTGAAATAAATTTATTTTTAATTTTTGGGAGTGAAATGATTATGGTTCTGTTTTCTCTAACAGACTTTTCTCCAATCACTTTTCAATTAATTTAATCAATTTTTTTAGCTCAAAACCATATCAACTTATTCCTGATTCAGACCTCTGAGACGTCACAGGAAACTTTTTAACCAGTCTCAATTTTCCACAGCTATGCAATTCTTAGTTTCTTTTCTTTTTTTTGGTTCATAATTTGAACTGAGATTTACAGAAACTTGTATCTATAAAGCTTTTGTTCTCTTGTTCAATTTCTTCATCGACAAAATGCTAAACTGTAATGCTCTTGTCTCGTTCCTCTTTCAGTAAGGCTGTTCTCTGTCCAGCGGTGCAGGAATGATCACTTCTGCCCGGTTTAAAAAATGAATAAAAAAAAATAAATTAAGACTGTGTGTGTGTGTGTGTTTGTTTTAGCAACAACACCGTGGTTTGAAGCATACAGGGAGTGTTTTCTGCAGTCCATGCCTGCATCGGATCACGAGTTCCTCAACCACTATGTGGCCTGTATCCTTTATCGCGCTCTCTCTCACTCTCTCTCTGTTAATCAGTTAATTCTTTATTATCTTTTTTTCCCTTGTTTATCTCCTCTGTTTTTCTGGCCTCAATTTTTTTTGTTCCATTTCTTGAAATTACTCTATACACACTGATTGCAGTAAATAAATTTCATGCTCTGGGGCAGAACCTGTGGCAGTCGCAGGGCTGTAAAATCCAGTCCATTCATTTTACTGAGTCAGAATTACATGATTGGATGGTCTATCTGCTTTTCTTCATGCACACACACTGCTTGTGTATTTGTTGTGCATGACAAGTCTTCCTCAGGGCCAGGAGACATATTGCTAAAGCTGGTGGGGTAGGTGACAGCTGTGACGGCTGTGGGATTCAATATGATAATGTTGGGCCGATTTCTTACATGTGAATGATACATGATGTCGGATACGACAGAATGCTACAACCTATAAGTGGTCTACTGTAGTGCTGTGCAACAGGCACAGAGGTTGAGGAAAGAATTTTATGATATTGTTGGGATAAACATAAGAAGCAAATTGATTTCTTCTACAACATGCAGCCAGGACCAGCTCCTAAGCACAAATACTATATGAATGAGTATAGTGCAGAAGTAGTGCATGATGGGTATTAGGTAGTGACAGTTCACATTGTGGTTTTCATATAGCATAGAGAGATCAGAATCACAAAACTTTATTGATCCTGGAGGAAATTGTGTGCTTTGTAGTTTATCTTTGTAAAAGATGTTTCTCTTTGTAATGCAAAGTTTATTTCTGACTGCCTGCTCAAGCCCACAACTAACAGTTCTATAGCATGCAGGACTTAACACTTAAGCCTAGTGCACATGGGAGCCTCATGTTGTAATTATAATTTTCTTGATTTTTATTGGAACCCTATAGGCATGAAAACATAAATTGGGTGGATGTCATGTCCGTGCCTCCACATGAAAAAAAAAAAAAAAGGCTGCCCAACATCAATAAAAAAAATTACAGATTTATTGTGAATAACAAAACTGAAACCCAAAAATAGAGGCTTATACACCACCACTCAGATTCACACAGAATAAAAAACACACAATCCACCTCAGGTAGGCAGACAAACCTTCGCTGAGCAAAACACCACCAAATAGTAACACGGAACATGAACTCGTTAAATGGACAATTGAACTAACAAGACAGGTGATACAAAGAAACACAGAAATCAGATAGTGAAAGGCGGAGAAAAGAAAACTTGGTGTTAACCTTTCCTGCTTTCACTGAAGAGCACAGATTTATCTATTTTCTCCAGGGATGAAGTGGATGTAGTCCTTAAAGGAGCAACGATACTCTTTATGACACCAGATTTGGACACCTATCAATAGAGGAGCTAAACTTTTAGGCAGTGTCTAAATCTATATATTATTGAAAAAAAATTTTTGTTTGTTTCTAAAATATCCTGGAAGAAATTGAATGAACCCAATATCATCAATTCATATTATTCATATTATGCAAAAGGATGTTTGATATTCAGTTCCTGTGCTTGCAGATTTTATATACAGATATAAGTCGGGCATAAAAAAAACCTTGTCTTACTTTCTTTCACATTTCCCACAAGTCTCACTTCTCCCACCTTTTCTATCTTGTACAGGTACTTGTGGGGGGGTGGGGGTTGTTTGTTTTTTTTTTTTCCCCCACGTTTGCACATTGGCTGGCTTTTTCTCACTCTGTCCATCATTTTTTTTCCCTGCTCTTTTTTGCCCTGGGTCTCTCTCTTTCTTGAATGGTAGTGTGTGTGTCTTCCTTCACTCCAGTGTTTTTAGGTATGTTGGTGGTGTCGTCTCATGAAGCCACACCCACTGAGCAGTTTCAGAAGCTCTCTCAGGAGCAGCACAGGATCCAGCACAGTGGAGAATATGCTTACCCAAAGTGGTTCATCCCCAACACGCTCAAGTACTACGTTCTACTTCATGACATCAGTGACGGAGACGAAAAGAGGTTCGACTGGCAAGCACCAGTTTAACTGAACATTTTGTTTATTTGTTCATGTATATTTTAGCTGAACTGATACATGTGCACTTTTTACATCCTATTTGAAGATTTTATATAATATTGAAAATTTGTACTTTATTTTCAATTGATTTAGGTCTGGCGCAAGATTTTTCCCTCTTCCTCTCCATACATGTCCCAAGGATAAAATGACGGACTGAGGGACTTTTAGCATTGTTTTTATTTATTTTTTACCACAATTTTTTAACCTCATGGCCAAATGATGTAGATAAGGAAGTGTGATCAAACACTGATCAGAGCTATAGGTTTATGAGTGCTCCTGGTCTAATATGTTATTGTTTCTAATGCAGCTCCTAGACCGTGACTTTAATGGCTGATGTTTCATAGTCTTACAATTTTTTGTCCCCTGATGTGTTGGTTGGGCAAAGGAAAATATATAATTGTTGATGTCTTTTTATTAATTTAATTCATTTCATTTTGGTTTTTTTTCTTTTTGTTAGAGAAATTTATGTTTCCAAAAAAAAAAAAATTAGGTGTAGTATTCCTGTTATACAAAGCGATAACAGGAGCTGATGTTTTACAAAAGACCTGCAACATTAAATGCACCTATAAATTATTAAACAAGTTTGAACTTATTTATTAATATATTATTTATAATAATTGGTAAATTGCTGTCGTATGATAAATAATATTCCAGACCATACCTTTACCCACATACTAGAAGAGCAAGTGCATCCCAAACAGTAAACAAGCTCCACAGCACCCCCTGCTGGGCCTACTGTAATACTGTAATACCACACTTCATGTCTTATCTCACAGTGTCAACGAATCTAAAAAAAAATGTAATTCTGAATCTAGAATTTGATACGGATTGCCAACAAAATTGAACAGAACTTCAAAGCTCCCCCCTCTCAAAAAAAAATCCCGTATTGTTGTACTTTCTACAGGGCAGACGCCACATATGAGGACATGAAGCAGAGGTACGGGACTCAGGGCTGTTATCTGTTGAAGATAAACTCTGGATCAGGTGCTGCTGGTCCTGATGAGCAAATGCCAGACCCCTGGAGTCAATATCTACAGAAGAACCACATCTATTGCTCTGTGAGTCCAACAGCATGTCTGATCAATCCCATGTTGCTATTCTACAGTCTGAATTTTACAGATTTAGAGCTTACTTTACTTTAGACTTTAGCAGTACTTGTGACTGAACCATTTATGAAAGCCTCCTACAGAGGAGTCATTATGAAGCAACTAGCAAATTAGCGATGATGCCATCTGATGGGGTATTTACAGTAACTACTGCGGTTGTGCACATATTCCCGTATTTTGTCTTTTCTGTTGGATCACATTGTACAGTGGACACCAGCACAACAGCCTGGTAGTGTCCTAGCTGAACAGATCTGAGATTCTAAATCGATGAAAAGATCGGCACCCCCGCCAGGTGACCTGTGCCTGTGAGTTAGGCCCACTGTAACACTGATTATACTGTGGAATATTATATAAGCAGTGTATGCCTTTAATGGCAAGCTGTTGGCTTTGGCTTGTCTTCCCTTTGCTATTATGCTATTTAAGGTCAGGCTATGTGAACCTTGCAGCTGACTCACAGACTGTTCCATCATTGGTAGAGCTATTATACTGAATCGGACCGGCTGCTCATTTACAGTGAGGAAAGATGTGAGTAGCTCACTTGCTTAACCAGAGGCCGAGACCGAGTGGCCGACTGGGCGTTGAACATTAACACCAAGGCCTGTAGACAGGCTGAGCACCCAGTCCTTACAGTATCATACACAGGACACAATTCTTTAAGGCGTGCCTCTTCCACCAAGTCTGTGCTGCTGGTACCTGGGTATTGTTATTGACCTTCTCGATTTCTTACAGAAGCTAATTTTGCCCCCTTAGGGAGTTAAGGGCAGTGTCATATTTGCGCTTCATTCCTATGACTCCTGGCTTGTGTTGCGTTCATCGTGACATTCTCCCTACCCTTGGTGGTAAATAGATGGCTAGTTTATGTATACATCTGTTGTTCAGTGCATCATAGTTCACTATGTGGCACAGCTGGAAACAGTTGTTGGTTGTGCACAAGATATCTGGATTATTCAGGGTTATCCTGGATTTTATTGAACTGTGTAATTAAAGTGAAGACCACCGTCAGACTTTCTTGCTACAGCTTTGTGTATACATGATACAGGAGCAGTGCGAAGACGTCGTGGTGAATAATGTCGGCGAGAATAATGTTAACTCCGAAGTGGATGGACTTGATACCTCAGGTGATTTTGCTTGGAACACCAGTGTTTTTAACTCTTTTTGATTGAGAAAACATTTCTTTAACATTCTTTTGATGCCACACCTATACAGATGCAATTACCAATACCCATCCACTGAAACTGGACCAGACGGCTGACCCGGGTTATCCTTGCAACCCCCAAGACACTATGAACAGTGTGGACATTGATCTCTCTAGGTCACAGAAACAGACTTCCACAACATCCCAGGCTCATGGTGCTTGCCTCACTCTCAATGACCATGACCGAATCCGCCAATTTATCCAGGAGTTCACCTTCAGAGGACTGCTGCCACACATCGAAAAAAACATCCGCCAACTCAATGACCAGGTGTATTAAAAATACACAATCTGAAAAATATTAGCATTGATGAATTTAGTGTTTAGACAAATTCTTTGTTTATTAGTATTGCATTTAATAAATTGGACTTCATTTTAAAGCAAATTAATTTCCTTGAAACGAATCATCTTTTCCTCTCATTTACACTGCATCTCTCTCTCTCTCTCTCTGTCTCTGTCTCTCTGTGTGTGTGTGTGTGTGTGTGTGTGTGTGTGTGTGTGTGTGTGTGTGTGTGTGTGTGTGTGTGTGTGTG
>JAOUQZ010000033.1:3909930-3936697 GCA_028564935.1 Neosilurus hyrtlii | reverse complement strand
GTGTGTGTGTGTGTGTGTGTGTGTGTGTGTGTGTGTGTGTGTGTGTGTGTGTGTGTGTGTGTGTGTGTGTGTAGTTGGTGTCCAGGAAAGGGTTAAGCAGGTCTCTGTTCTCAGCTACAAAGAAATGGTTTGGTGGTGGCAAGGTTCCTGAGAAGAGCATTGCTGAACTGAAAAATACCACAGGACTGCTGTGAGTGTGCAGATATTATACTTCTCTCTGTATGTATGTGTGTGTGTGTGTATTTATACTGTGTGTGTGTGTATATTTATTTCCTTTTACATTTTTAAGAGGTACTCTTCTGACCCTTTGACATTTGTGACTTCAGATATCCTCCAGAAGCCCCTGAGCTGCAAATAAGGAAGATGGCTGACCTGTGCTTTCTGGTTCAGCACTATGAGTTGGCCTACAACTGCTACCACACCGCCAAGAAGGACTTCCTCTCTGACCAAGCCATGCTATATGCTGCTGGAGCTCTGGTTAGATGCACGCAAACACACACTCACACCATGCATACATGTACATGCACAGAAGATACACGGCTAGCTTTGATGCATTAGCATGTTATAAACTTTGTATGTGTTTATAGGAGATGGCTGCTGTATCTGCGTTTCTACAGAACGGAGCCCCCAGGCCGTACCCTGCCCACTACATGGAGACCGCCATCCATAAATATCGTGATGTCTGCAAGTATGACATGCATACATGTGTTCTAAATCCATCATTGCTCTTTTTGCATGTGTTCTGTATGTAGAGTGCACACTGTTTTTTTTTTTCATGTTGTGATTTACTTTTTTGTATGCTGATGAATTTTAGTCACTTTTCTTATAGCTATTAAACACTGTAATGGAAACCAGAGGATTTAAATATAATAATTTATGAAATTTTATTTTCTGAGTAACTTTGACTTTATTATTTGTGTGTGTGTGTGTGTGTGTGTGTGTGTGTGTGTCTCCAATAGAAATATGGTCTTGGCTGAGCGCTGTGCTCTGTTGAGTGCTGAGGTGCTGAAGAGTCAGGCCAAATACTCCGATGCTGCAACTCTCCTCATCAAGATGACCAGTGAGGTGAGCTTTTATTAGATTTTTTTTTTTTTAATCCGTGTGATGATATAAATATATTTGTGATTTCTCCTCTCTGCTCTATTCTTAATAATCCCCTACATCTTTAATAACAATGATATGCATTTCAGCTTTGAGGGTTCAGTACTCCACATTTGTCAATCTGTCTGTGACAATCTGTCTTGTCTCTGATAGGACAATGATCTTTGGACCGCACTCTTATTGGAGCAGGCAGCACACTGCTTCATTAATATGCGTGGTCCCATGCTGAGGAAATTTGCCTTCCACATGATCCTGTCAGGCCACCGTTACAGCAAAGCTGGACAGGTGAGACTGAGCCTTCCATTCTGAGTATCATTACAGCTCTCAGCTTTAAGTTGGTGAGAACATTTCCGCCATTCTAGATCTGGAGCAGGTGCCTTTTCAGCTGTAGAGAAACAAGTTCTGTAACATTGAGTCATTAAGCACTACATTATTGACTTTCTGGTTTGTAATAACATGGATTTCTTTTTTCTTAAACATGCTCTTATTTCTTTTTGTAGGAAATGATTTATAGACCGATATTTCCTACACTTCACAACAATAACATAATGTAACATTGTGTTGCTCTCTCTGTTTATAGAAGAGACATGCATTAAGGTGTTACTGCCAGGCCATGCAGGTGTATAAGGGGAAGGGCTGGACTCTTGCTGAGGATCACATCAACTTCACCATCGGTCGGCAGTCCTTTACTTTGCACCAGCCCGAGAACGCCATCGCTGCCTTCCGGCACATTCTTGTCGGAGACAGCAAGCAGTCTGCCACGCAGCAGAGTGCCTTCCTCAGGGAATACCTTAATGTGTACAGGGTGAGAGGTTGATATCCGTTACATACCAAATGATCGAAAAGATATGTAATGCCAGTGTTATTCATTTATTCATTATTCATTTGCCAAACCGCTTACTCCTACCTAGGGTCACAAAGGGTCTCAGCTAACATTGGGTGAATACAGGACACCCTGAACTGCCTGCCAGACCATTGCTGGGCAACACACACACACACAGTCATTCACACTTAGGGGCAATTTGGAGCATGCAATTGAGCCACTTGAGTAACAATAAGTTAAGTCCATTTTTGTTTTGAGTTAAGTACTAATATAAATAGACAATAAGAGAATACTTAATCCAGGTAGGGTTCCAATTTTGACATAATGGGGGTACTTCACTATTGTTCTTAGCTATTTCACTGATTTAGTACTGCAACAGTGGGCCAAGTCCAAAATTCATGTTGGCAGCACCCATGTGTAAAGCCTCCACATCTAGGAAAAACTCGAAAAAGCAGTTCATTAGTTAATTGAGGACTCAGAAAGTAAGTATTACGTTAGCTAGGACACCACAGCTTTTGCTTGTTAGTATTTAGCTGAGTGTTATTCATTATTTTTAGTAGTATTGATACATTTCCTGGACATTTGGACTTAGATCAATGTTGCTCTGAAAAGTACAATTTCAACCCAGGTTTGTTGCAATTCTTCTAAGTCCAGAATTAAGTTTCATTAATTGCAGATTCACAAATTGCAGCAACATAACAATTTAGGCCAAATAAGGTATCTAGGAGAAGTATTCAGTGAGAATGAAGGCACTGGAATATGAATGATATATATATATATATATATATATATATATATATATATATATATAGCCTTAAAATTTAAAGTGCTTTCCTGAAAATTCACAAAAATGTACTTGGCCCACTTTTGCAATGTGCATGTCCATGAACTGTAGGAGAAAACGGGAATGTCCGGAGGAAACCCACACAAGCACCTGAACTCGGGAATTGAACCCAGGACCTTCTTGCTGTAAGGGGGACGTGTTAACCACTACACTACAGTGACCTTATGCCAGTTTTATTCCTGGTTATCATAAGGAATCATGTATTATGGCTGCTGGGAAATATATTGGCGAAAATGTTTCATTTCTGTTCCAGCCATTGATTGACTGTGTATTGGTGAAAGGTTTTTTAAGTTGTTTTAGCTTGTGGTGGATGACTGAAGAGAGGAATAGTGATGTAGACCTACCTCCAAACACAGCTCAGCATTTACCATCCCCAGCTTTAATTGGTGTCTTACTGTCTTACTAATTTGTGTAGCTGAAAATAATTTTAGACATTGTGTCTACTGATACTATGGCAGATATGATAACTGATTTTGAATACAGACGAACTGTAGGAAGTAGTTGCTGCGAGGCGCCAAACAGCCCACAGCTGCCTGACATTTAGCTATGTAATTAAGCAATACTTGTATCATATAAAAGGCACTACCATTGTATTTGAATATCAGTATAGTCATAGCTAATTAAAGTCATGCTAAAATGAAGTGCAGGGAAGGGAAGGGAAATGTTTCCGGATCAGGTGACCTCGTCGCTTGGTGGTGATGTGTGGATGGCCCGTTTCCCTGACCTCCCCCTCAGGATTTTTTTTCTGTGGGATTTCCTTAAATCACTCGTCGACCCCGAACTTTTGAAACCCCTTAATGTGGCTATTCAGCAGGAGATAGTCGCTGTTCCACCTGACATGACCCATCGAGCCATGACAGCCTTCAGAATCACCTATTAGTATGTATAGACAATGACGGCCACCATCTTTAAAACATGGTGAATAAGAACTGTAGTAAAATGTGTGCAGATAATAATTTGGTTATCCTGATAAATTTCTTTTTTCATTTACCCTTGAAATGTGGGAAATGAATATGGCTTTGAACTACTGTCAGCCCATAGATGAATGTGCACAAGGTTGGTTGCAATAGGTGGTTCCCTTCCTGGGATATGTTTTTCGTTTTTCTTAATAAAACCTATAGTGTACATCCTTCCGTCCTTCCAACGTATGTGTATGCATGGGAACCCTGTGTTATTCTTTGAAATTTTTCTCGAAAAAGTAAAAAATATATGAAATGTTATATCTTGAAAAAGAAAAAAGGTAGAAAAATGTAGCGTGTAAAATGTACATGGAAACGTCCCAGATCAGTGCTCTTGGAACTTTCCCTGTACAAACTATGCTACATTTTTCTACCTTTTTTCATGTGGAAAATGGGACAATATGTGGGTTGGGAAAATAGCTCTGAATGCATTGGGGTTGTAAGTTAAAATAATTCAGGTTATGGAGTTTAGGGGCAGAAACATGCCAAAACAAGAATAAAAATTGGAAGCTTGTAAATTTGTAAGTGTCCTTTTATAGGAGAGACCTACTCCTTATACAGTACTGATTTAAAAATATTGTTTATCTCTGATTTTGATTTTGCATTTCTGACCTTTTTTTTTTTTTGTCTTATAAATTCAGAGTGTGAGTCAGCCGTCCAATGAGAGCTCTCTGCCTCAGCTTCCCCTGCCCTGCTTACTCTGCCAACAGACACGTGTGTTCTTTGGCCATGAGCGCCGACTTGCAGATGGTACGACATGCACTAAGCAAAACCGTCATTGTTCTTTGGTGCGGTTTCCAAACCACCTGTTTTCACAAGACATACACAGGCAACAGTGCAGTTTGGTTCCAGTGCATGAGAGTGAAGAACATGGAGAAGGATATTCAGTTTTAGAATTCAAGATATTAAAGACTGGACAGAGTTTCTTTATTTTTGTCTCATGTATTTTTGATGCATTGAGAAATTTCAAATGTTTTATAAATAAATCTCTGACCTTTAAGTAGAGTGGGGTATTTTAGCTTAATAGAAAGCAAAAGCAAGACTAAATTTACATGCTAACTATACTTAAATATATCAGTTCTTTAAGTATGTAATATGCGGGAACAATATGATTGTTTGGATTTCTGTCTCAGGAAGCAATCATTGAATGAAGTATGATATAGAGAATTATTCAGTTGAGGGGTGATTATCTGCTGAGGCCAAAGAGCGAACACCCTCAAAGAAAGATTATTAGTCTATGTCATGCCAGTTGTGTAATAATCATTGAACTTATCCACTGGCAACAGTTGAGAAATTAAGTTATCCCGTTGCAATTCTGCAATATCAGAGTTATTTAATGGCTTTCAACCAGTCACAAATGAGAGAATGTCATGACTTGGTAATAATAAATTATTATTATATATTATATATTACTATACACTACAGGCGGATGGTGCAATATGATTGGCTCTCTGTTTTGGTGATGTTAGAAGTTATTGAATATGTAATGGCATGATTTAGATCTTGTTTTATTTAACTTGAAAATTTGAACTAGGTGTACCAGTTTGTGGTTCCATTAGCAACACCATACACATAGTAAACTCTGAATGGTATTAAGAGAAGTGACGTTACACAGCTCGTAGCCTATACACATGGGCTCAGATCTGCAACCATCATGACTCACAACAAGCAAATAAAATTATCAATTATATATAATATAAAATTAAGAATTATATTATAAAGTTAACAGTTAGGCTTGGGGGACTCCACAATCTGCTTATTCAGTGACGTCTACATCACTTTCTTCCTTCTACTAACGTAAGTTTATATGGAGCCAGATGTAATCATTTTTTTGCTACTTATCAGGGTGTCTATATTATTTTCTACTGTTATTTATTTTTTAATTTATCTTCTTTTTAAATGCTCATACCTTTTTCAAATCAAGTGGCTATTGGTAGATGTTTCTGATTGCAGGCGTGTGTCCTCATGTTCACAGGGGTAAAGCAAGCAGCTACGCACGTGTGGCTAGATCAGGAATACGACCGGGACCTGTCACAGTTGTGGGTGGAGTTGGAAGAACAAGTGGTGGCTGTGGTCAACAGAGGCAGTGTGCCCATCAGCTTCCAGCCCACGCAGTACTGCCTCAACAGCCACACTGATAACCTGCGCTACCCCAACGCAGTGGTGGAAGGTACTACTCTTCTACTTTCATGCCGCTAAGCCACCAGTGTGATTTTATTTTACAGCACTTCTAACATACTGTTATTTCCAGCTCTTTTAATTATGAACACCGCTGATAAAGAACTGGGCTCAAAACGTTTTGGCTTTTCTACCATAAAGCGAATATTGGGATTTGAGGAGAGGATACTTATATTCAAGTCTCCAGTATAAATAAATCATAATGCTAACATGCTCCATAACATTGTGTCTCTGCAGAGCCCGTTATCATTGAGGTGGTGTTCAGAAATCCGCTGAAGGTTCCACTGGATTTGTCTGAACTCTGTCTGCTGTGGAAGTTTACGCCGAAAGACTTTTCTGGGCCTCAAGGAGGAACGACGGGAGAACCCATCTCTAACGAAAAGGAGGCAGCTACAGGCAAAGTAAAAAATAATCCTTGTCTATGGTTTGATTATTACTCAGTGTCTCACTTTGTGCACTTCGGTTTGTCTACTTTGAAGCAGTACACTATGTATTCAGATGTGTAATTTTTGAGAGTCAACAGGGTGGTGGTGGTGTCTCAGTTCGAGTACTGCATGTTGTGTTCTTCACCTAAAACTGTAGCATTTTGCTTATCGAAAGTGATGATCGCACCTTTTGACTGTAACCAACTAAAATGTTTGCTCATCTCTTTTTTTTTTTTTATAATGAATGATCATTTTCCTTTCTTGATCGTGTCTTTCATCCTTGCCTGCCATTTTTATTGTTATTGTTTTGGACTCTTCTTAATAGTCCTAATGGTGCACTGTTGACTTCCTTACGATTTTGAGTGCCTACGTGTGTTAACAATAAAGGAAAAAAGTACGCACATACACAAATTGTGACACCGTGCATGTGTTTCATTAGGCCTCCTGTGGTTTGTTTCAGGCCATGGCACTCGATGACCTCATCAGCACTGAAGTCATTCCAGAGTTCTCTATGAGTCCGGAAGAAACAAAAGTGGTGAGTTATTTATTTTAAATCCCTATTTTTTAATCTTCGTCCTCCTGGTGGTTTGGTGTGTTTGTTTGTGGACTTCTCTTTTACCTGGTAATCACCAGCGTTTATAAATACGCCCGTCTGCTTGTTTGTGAACAAAATCCTGACCACCCTCATGTGTGGATTTTCACCTAACTTGATGGGGACACTAATCCTACCTAAGTCCCACAGATGATTTGATTTTGGAATGTCAAAGGTAAAGGTCAGTGGAAGGTCATGAATGTTTAGAGATAGTGCTTATAACTTTGAAACAAGTGCCAATAGATAATGCCGTTACTATGGAACACTAATAAGAAACTATACATGGACTTTCAAATGAGGCATATAAATTTGCCCACGAATGGTCAAACCCTAGACGTCTCATAAAAGCTTAAAACAAGAGAAGGTTTATTTGGTTACATCGACATATCATAGAACATATATCATAAGACAAGCAAATGGATAATTAAATCCAGTACCCATATGGGCCTGTCTGTTGCAATATCCGTGCTGCAGGGTGGTGAAACCTTGCACACAGTAAGCGCCTCTATACAGTTATTTTGTTATAATGTGTATTGTTTTCCTTCAGGCTCGACTGAAGTTGCTTCCTCATAAAACTGGACAGCTGCATGTGCTCGGTGTTGTGTATAACCTAGGCACTGGAGAGGAGGATAACAGCACTGAGGAAGGTATCTAACACTGTAACACAATTTCTTCTGATCCTGGATGATGAGATGAGCAGCCATAGCTACATGATGTGTACAGTTTTTTTGTTTTATGTCATCCATACAATTAAAATATCGTTTTCAAATATGGTAAATATTTATTTGTGTTCTACAATCCAGTATCTTTCATATAATTTTTAATCGCTTGTTTATTTTAACTGGCTCTAGAGGAATATGCTCTATGCTTTATTCCTACTTGGGTATCCATATGAGTGCCTGTAGAGCAGTGTTGCTTCTCTTCTGTGTTCAGCAGCCGGTCGTTTGTCATGTGTCCGTGGGAGGAAGGATCTGGAAATCCAGGGGCTAAGACTAAACATGACCAAAGAGGAGAAGACCTCCGTCCGACACGGATCAGACCGGCGCCTGGAACCCATCATCACTCCTCCGATGCCTCTGCTGGAGGTCTGTGTGTCTGCAACCTTTAATCCCTTACAGATTTAGTCTTGTTAGTAGGTTTAAGCCAGATTCATGCAGCCCATTACAGGAGCTTTTACAGATATTTTTTTTTATCGTCTCATCTCAGGTGTTTTTCATTAACTTCCCGACGGGTCTGCTGTGTGGCGAGATCCGAAAAGCGTGGGTGGAGTTTGTCAACGTGAGCGCTGTTCCCCTCGCCGGCTTGCGAGTTGCATCGACCCATCCCGAGTTCTTCACCTTTGGAAGTGCAACCTCTGACCTCACCCCTGTGACCCCTACTGCTGCTGAACACTGCTCCGCCTACAAGACAATGGTCACTTCTCCGTCTGTGGCCGCTGTGTCGCTGGTATCCCCTGCATCGTTTGGCGTGACTGGGGATGAGCGGCCCACAGTAGCTGAGATTCCTTTAACAGGAGGAGTTCTGGGACCCGGTGAAGCACTGCAGATACCACTGTGGCTCAGAGGACCTGACCGAGAGGGCGTGCACGAGATCCACTTCCTGTTTTACTATGAGAGTGTGGAGAAAAATGTGAAGCTCAGGTACCTACCAGCAGGGGGAGCCTTTTCCCCTTGTTTTATTAAAATATGGTTGCTGAAAATGACTCTCTGAGGTTACAGCTTTGAATGACTTCTCCTCACTATGTTGCTCACGTTTCCTGTCTTCGTTCTCAGTCACCGGGTGGTGCGTCACACGGCCTTTATCTGTGCAAGTCGTTCTTTGAGCGCAAGAGTGACAGCATGTCGCAGTAACACACTGCCAGGAGAAGTCAGGAGAGAAGAGGAGGAGGAGCGCTGTGGCAGCATGCTGGTGTTCGTGGATGTGGAAAACATCAACACTGTATGTCCCTTCTGATAGACAAGCCTTATTTTCCCCCATGCTCCAGCAGCATCTCTTTACTTTCTAAATAACACAGATGTTTTTTATTTTGTTTTGCACCCCAAATCACCAAAACTCTCATGTATTAATATTCGCAACCCTCTAAACAATGCGTTCTTTTTTTATTTTTACTTGAGTCTATGCTAATGTTCAAAAATAGTTGTTTTAAGCCAATCTCCATACGCAATTTTCCATACGCCATACGCAAGCTTTTTAAAATTATATGAAGTCGGCAGTTAAAGTGGGTATTAACTTATGTGGGTTAGCAAGCGTAATAAAAATGGGAAGGGCTAAGGATGGGGGTGGGATGCATGATGAGTCTCTGCTGACTGTCTGAATTTGGTAGAAAATTTTACATTTTTGTTTCTCTTGCAATGTTGCCAATGCTATAAAAGCCAGATTTTTTATTCCAGTGAGCTGCATTTTTCACATGTGACATCTATAGTAGTAGGTAACTTAGATTCTTCATTACAATGTCAATCTGATATTAAGTGTTGGAGAAATTAGGTCCAAATTTTTCTCTATTTTATTAAATTTAAAGTCAAGGTTCCACAGCTATGGCAAACTTACCCAACCTGAAACCTCTGTTACATAAACAGAAAATTATTGACATTATATATAAAAAAAAATATATTAACACTGCATTTTTCATAAAGCCACAAATAATTTATGAAAATGGCACTTCTGTTGTATTGTGTTTTGAAGTGTAGTTCTTTTCATTGTGAATATAATTACTTCTAAAACTTGCTTTTTGACTGATGTGGTTAAAAAATGGTGCAAAAAAAAACAAAGACACACCCCACCCTTTGAAACCATGCTGTAAAGCAAAAACTATTTGAAATGCTGACCTAATATTTTGCACTTTTCTTATATAATAGATTTATTTGTTTCATTTGTTTAAATAAAATGCAAATCTGAGATGGTCAAGCTGGGACTTTTTCTGATATCTGCTGAATTAAGGTGGAATGACCCAGAAGTAAACCATTATTTAAATGTATCCGTTCTGATAAAGGCTTACTCCTGGATATTTAACTGAGAAGCTGAACTTTTTTGGAGTCTTCTACACCCACTTGAAGCTTGCTTCTTTGTTTATGCTCGTGATGCACACGTTTTTGGCATCTGTGCAGATGATTTGTTTTAGAGAGATGTCATTTGGGAATGGCCGTGGCTCAGATATTGTGAGTGTGTGCCTAATATTTTGTGTGTGGTTTAGATTTTATTACTCCAAATTATTCGGGTGACATAGAGAGAGTATTGCGAACAAAGCTTTTTCATCAAATACAGTGGTATTACTGCTGTGTGCAGAAGAAAAAGTACATGCACACATCTGTGGAATTATGGATTGTTCAGACAGTAAAAATGACAGTACGATTTGCTGTAATTGAAAAAGCTGTGACGGATTCAGACTTATTTTGCAAAAAGACAACCTCTAGCACTACAACGGGTAGGAGGTATTGACCACTATGACTATCTGATAGGACAAAAGCAATTAAATAGTGAATTCTGTTTAAGAAAATGCCCCTTTAAATGTACATCTTTCAGGAATTCAGTTTCTTTTATTCAGATAATTATTGTAAAGCCTCATTCAATCTTTCACTTGCAGAGTGAAGCAGGAGTGCGTGAGTTCCACATAGTGCAGGTGTCAAGCAGCAGCAGACAGTGGAGGTTGCACAAGTGCATCAACCCTGCTGGAGACAAAGGTCAGAGTTCTCTACATTTTCATCTTAAAAAGGCGTCTTTTAATCAGCAAGCCTTTCTTTCACTTTTACCGCCACACTGTGGGTCAAAGTTCCCATGGACTAAATTAAAATGTACAGAATTAGCTTTGTTCTATTCTGTGTGCGTGTTGGACCATGAGTCGATTGGCTTGATGCTGGACTGCTGATACATATGTAACACCTCAGCACTGAGCTTACAGTTCCTACTTAATAACTGTTATAGGCTCCTGCTGCTCTCCAGACTTCACAGCTAGTAATTTGTTATAGCTGAGTGTATCCGAGTGGTAGAGTTTAAAAGTTTTATAGTGTGAAATTCTACTAGTAGGAAAAAGCATGCATGCATTCGTTTGTTTGTTTATTTATGATGTATATTTATTTATTTACTTTGGAGATTACACTATTTGCTTAAAAAGGGGGAAAAAAAACACAAGATGGTGGTAAAATCCAAGGAAAATATTTGTCTGTGTGTGAACACCTGCACATTTATGCAGTTTTCCAGTGAACCAATCCTGTAGCAGCTGCAAAGTGCAGAAAATCATGCAAATAAGAGCTTCAGTTAATGTTCACATCAAACATCAGAAAAGCAAAGAAAGTATAGAAAATAACATTTTGGTAAGGCTCTCTACATAAATTATTTGCCATGTGCTTTGCTCTCTGTCTAGATATCTTGATGTTCTGGTGGGTTGCAGAGTAGATGCTCCCTGTTTTACTTCATACTGTTTTACTTAATACAAGACAAAATGAAAGGCATGAGAGATCTTTTTTTAAGTTACACAGCTGCAATTCTTTTATACATGTAAATAAAAAAATTATTTCTCTTTCTAGACTCTAAGTTGGGCAGCAGGGAGAGGGGGAAGCTGTGCTTCAGGGCAACTAGATGCAAAATACAGGAAGGTGAGAGATGCCCATGTCTACAACATTTCAGTTCTTCACTGTTAGGTATCAGATAATTTCTGTTCATCAGTGTTAACATGTGCAAGCCTTCTATTTTCAGCTCTTTTTCAGTAACAGCGCTTACACTGTCTTGCTCACTCGCTCTCTTATGGGTGTGTTTTCTGTCACTGTATCCATCTATATACAGTATATCTATCTGTAAACATCAGCCAAGTTAATAACAGTGATTATATCATCAATGGCTTCTGTCATGGGGTGGGCTCTGGTGTTCTCAAATATGATGTGTTGAAAGCAGAAAAAGTGGGCAAGCATAAGGATTTGAGTGTCTTTAACTAAAGCTAAAGGGAGTTCATGCGTTGATGAATTAGATCTACACCAAGTAGGACCGACACAATAATAGGCGGATGGTTTTAATGTTATGGCTGATTGGCGTGTGTGTGTGTGTGTGCACACATGTGGCTCATAACATCGTATCGGGTATTAAGTCACACGGCCAAGTTTTGAGCTATGGGAAAGAAAAAGGCTGAAAAGAAAAAAAAAAAAGAAAAGAGAGTCAGAATTAATCCTGCAAAGAAAATGAAGACATTGACTCGGTTAGCTTGAAAGGAGATAAATATTGCCATGTTTGGTTTAAGTGGGTGTCGCCGCCTTTATAAATTCTGACCATGCCTACTGTCCTCTGTTGAAAAGTGCTGGATTTTTTGTTTGTTTGGTTGGTTGAGTGTTTTGTTTATTTTTTTTTTTGGTTTTGAGGGTTCTTGCATCAACCTTTTCAGTTTTTGATACTTGAAATATGCATAAATATTAAAAATAACTGCTACCTGCAGAACCCTGAATTCTTTGGAAATTTCCAAATCCCATCAACCAGTCATGCTACATGAGTGATTTTAATACCAAAATTCAAAATGGAGCCTTTTGAGTGAGGAATGTGGAAATATCCAGAAGTCATGTAGCCCAAAATGACTGAATACCTGATTTGATGTGATGGCTGACTCGCACACACACACACACACACACACACACACACACACGTTTGCATCCACTAGCTTCTATGGGAATGTTATCTAGTCAGAGTGATAGAATTGTGAGTCAGATGATAAAGGAAGCAGACTAATTATTTTTTTCCATTTAATTGTTTCCCTTTGCTTGTTATTTTTCTTAAATCCCACTCCCTCCTGAAGGTATTTTTGTTGTTCTTAAATAAAAGCTAAATGATATCTTTGACATTACTGGTCTCAACACTACAACGTGAAAGTGTATTGGGTGCCGCAGTGATGCTGCACATCACTATTGCATCTCTCTCAGCTTGTCAGTTAAGCCAGCAGCTCAACTCAAATTGTTTACACCAATTAAACAGCATAGAAATAGTGTTCCTCTTCTGAAACCCTACCTATGGAAAAGGTGACAACACAACAGCTTTGTTTTTTTTTTTTAATAAGGTATTAGTTTCAAATTAGCACCTACAGCCTCATGGAACACTTTGTCACTTCTGTCTGTGTGTCTGAAATAAACTTTGTAGTGGTGTGAGGCTTTTTTTAGAATTTTGTATTGAATGTCTGGGGATTTTTTTTTTCCAGCTACCTCAGATGCAATAGAGAAATACACATTTGCTGACCTTAACCTTGGCAACGAACAGGTAACTCGTAACCCTGTTTCACTATGTTACATACCTCAGGTAGACGAAACACATTAAATACTTTTGTTTATATAATTGCTTTTCACTCAGAAAAGCAGTTTTGAATTTTATCCTTTGCTTGAACTCATTCTCACCTGTCTTTCTGTTTGTTTGTTTGTTTGTTTGTTTGATTGTTTTTGGGCACCCCTTCACAGATTGTCAGTTCCATGACTCCATGTGCAGACTTCTTTTTCCGAAGAGGTCCGCCCTCTGAGCCCAGGAAAGGAGGTGGTGGATCCACGCTGAGGAGGCAGAGTCTCACACCTGCTGGTAGCACTGACGAGAGCATGATTAGTGTCGTTCGTAAATGCAGTGAAGTGGAACTTGACATCATCGTCCTTTGGAAGGTACTTTAGTGTACATCTGTGTCTATGTCCTGGTTGGGTGTGTGTTCCTTTCTTGTAATATAACTGACATACCCATGCAAAAATTTTTCTAGAGATTGTTGTACTGATTAATGCCAGGCATGACAAGTTTTAAAACGAGCAGACCTCATACAAAGTGAGTATGACGTTGTGTGTACGGAATGTGCACTAAGTAGGGCATTCAGTACTTTGCAGAGGATGCCAAGGAAACATGATGTGACTTGGAATTTATTTTGTTTAGTTGATGTAGGATTTTACATTATTAGAAGTTTAATTTATCACTGGAGCTCCTGAGTGGAGCACCATAGGCATGAAACATAATTTGGTTGGTTTTCCCGTGTCCATGCCACCACAGGAAACCCAATAAGGCTGCCCTCTCGCTGAGTTGATGCTGATTAGCTGTCATGTATCGCCGACTTGCATGACAGAAGGCAGCAATATGACTCGCACAGAATATGAAAAACACAATGTATCTCAGGTGGGCAGATAAACTATTGTCGAACAAAACAACACAGGGCGTGAACTTGTTAAACGGATAATTAAACTTACAAAACTGGTGATACAGTTGACATGGAATTCAGCAAGTGAAAGGAGATGGGGAAAAAACTGTGTTATCCTTATCTGTTTTTACTCCATAGCACAGTCTCGAAACACAGGAGAGGGTTATTTATTTATTTCCTTTAGGGCTGAAGTTCCCTTAAAGGAGCCGCGCTATTCTCATAACACCAGCCTTGGACACCTATTAATAGAGAGATCTATCAGGAGCTCTGCTTTTATGCAGTGCCTAAATCATATTATCATTATTATTATTATTATTATTATTATTATTGCTGTAGGTAAATCAGTGAAAATGAAGAACTCAACACTGTAGTTCACAGTTGTATGTGGAGAAGTGATTTCTGTTAGAGAATTATCAGTATATTTAATTTAATATTGTTTTTAACTAGTCAGTTCTCTGTACTCTTTAGATCTCAACCAAATGTCAAAACTTGACTCTCATGGTGCTTGTGAAAGAAAGGAAACCACATCTTACTGTGATGTGAATATAACGATGGAGAAGTGCTAACTGAATGTCGGTCTGATAATATGAGCTCATGACTGTGGCAGAAGTCGTCAATATCTTTGCTGTATTCGCCCCCTTTAGCTTCCGGGCTGATTTGAGGCTTCATGAGCCTTCCATTGTATTAAATGCTTTTCTAATGATTTGTACTTCTATTCTGGCAGGCTTATGTTGTAGAAGACAACAAACAGCTTATTCTTGAGGGACAACTCCATGTTGCTTTGCAAACTATTGGCAAGGAGGCATGCTCACTCGCACAGAAAGAGGTATCTCTCAAAAAACCTCCTCAGTCCCTCACATCCCATAGAGTTCAGAGTTTGATGTAGTCATGGGCATCTGTCCATCACACTTTAGTTTCTGGACATTTACTTAGACAAAACTGGTTATACATATACATTTGCCTTCTTCCTGCTGCCTTCAAACTTGCTATGCTTGTTCTGTATTGGCATATTATGAATTGGTCCTTTTAGCGGGAGCGTCTGGACCCCTGTGGTCTATTTTTTTAATAGTAGTAATTATTATTATTATTATTAAGTTTTACTGCAGCTATTATGTTAATGATCAAAAAAAGACATGAACATTTTTTTTTTTTCCCCATACTACTTAGTTGCTGGGCGGAACAGTAATGTAGTGGTTAGCACATCAGCCTCACAGCAGTAATGTCCTGGGTTCGAGTCCTGAGCTTGGCCAGGGTGCATCTGTATGGAGTTTGCATGTTCTCCCTGTGTTTGTGTGGGTTTTCTCTGGGTACTCTGGTTTCCTCCCACAGTCCAAAAAAATACGCATTCAGCTAATTGGCGGTTCCAGATTGACCCCAGGTAGGGACATATGAATGGTTATGTGTATTGGCCCTGCAACTGAACTGATGAGCTGTTAAGGGTATACCCCACCTTCACTCAGAGTCGGATCTAGTGGAATTTGGCGGGTCAGCAAATGAGTGAGAGAGAAAGAAAATCATATTTATAATTGCACTGTTGTTTATGTGCACTTAGTTAAAAATTGTGATGAGTAGTCAGGTTTTTTTTTACTTGGTTTACATCATGAATGTGTCATGATGTCTACACTATACTCGATTTTTCTTTCCTATTCATTTATACTTCTGTTATTATTTTGGACAATAATTTGGATTCTGGTACTTCACTAATCTTCATCTTTTAATCTTTCTTTTCCATTAAAGATTAGTTCCTTAATTAGTTGATTAAAAAAGTAGTCCATTCTGCTCTCACTCCTCTGGGATGGATTACGTCTGAGCTATTACTACTTTTTTGCACTGTTGCACAGCAACTGTAGCCATGGACACTCACTGAGGAAGTCTTTCATGCGAGGGAGTCGTTTCATATGCACAAGTCCAGGTGTTGCCTACTTGTTTATCTCTCTCTTTCTCACACACACACACACACACACACACAAGCACTCCTGCATCTCCTTGTGATAAGAGAAGTATTCTGTGTAGAGATTCTGTCATGCAGCTTTGAACCGGCACTGTGTTATTGTCTGTGTTTGGCAGGAATCGCAGGAGATGATGCTCCTGAAGTTCAAGCCTGATCCCCCACCTCCTCTTAGCAGGCCCTCACTGGAACAGCTTTCTCATCTCATCAAGACCTGTCTGCACTACCCTGAGTCCTATGACCACCCCTTCCCACAAAAAAGGTCTCATAGACACACAGCCTTGGAGCTCTTTTTTTTTTTCTTCAGACTACTTTAATCCCCATATATGAACATATCTGAAAACTGCATGTTTGTTGAAGTGAGCATAAGTTTTCTAGGAGGTGTTGTGAGTTGGGGCAGCATGTTGGTGTAGTGGTTGCTTAGCACGTCCACCTCACATCAAGAAGGTCCACGGTTCGTGTCGGGCGTTTCATGTTCTTTCTGTGCATCCGTGGGGTTTCTCCGGTTTCCTCCCACAGTCCAAAGACATGAACATTAGGCTAATTGGCTGTTCCAGTTTGGTTCTAGGCGTGTGTGTCGGCCCTGAATACTAATGGAAGGGCTGTTCAGGGTGTATCCTCACTACGACCCTAATAGTAGGATTGAGCAGTTCTGCAAATGAGTGAGTGTGTATATGTATGTTTGTACCTTCTAACTGGAAAAAAAATGAAATAATTTCTGAATTAATGGAAGAAAGTAGGACAGTCAGGGTTACCTTTTGGATTAGCACAGAGTCATGACCAATTCTGTTCATTTTTATCGTTTATTCATATTTTGATCGTTTATTTTGACATATTTTAAGGTTGACCGAGGCAGGTGAGCATCAAGTGCATTTGTTGACATCATTAAACTCCTTTTGAAAAGTGTTTCAGTATGTGCTGTAACATGAATAGGAATCTTAATGCAATTTCAGACTGTACTTTGATGAACTGTTGTGTCGTGAAGATGTGTGGACAAATAATAAGGGCTTTTTTTTTGCAATTGCAATAATCTGAAAATTACACTTTCTCTAGTTATGTACTGTAATGTAGCTGAATTATTATTTAGCCCAAATGGTTTGAATGGTAGACTTCAAGTCATTTCAGTCAAATTCTTTGTCTGTATAAATTCTGAATGAATGGATATTGGAGACAAATGCATGATGAGTCAAATCTGTGGACTGAATGTAAAGAAATCTACTGTGTGAACAATTTTTGTTCTCTTTTGGAGTGTTTCTCTAATTTTTGTCACCTTGCCTCTTTACTTCTATATCTGTTTCTATTTAGCTTATGCATGGTACCGGTTACCTTGACGCTCTCTAACTGTTCCGTGGCTCAGGTGGATGTCATCATTGATCTTCGCCAGAAAACGACGAGGTAATAAAGACTGGCCAGGATTTGACAATCTAGAAGAATACAATGAAGTTTTTTTTTTCTCAGTTGTGTGTGTGTGTGCTTACTGACTGATTGCTGTCTTTTTTCTTGTTAGCCCCGAGTCTTTAGAGGTACACGGTGCGTTTACATGGTTGGGGCAAACCCAGTATAAGCTGCAACTGAGGCCGCAGGAAGTCCACCAGGTCTCGTTGAAAGCCTGCTTCTTCCAGGCTGGTGTTTATAACCTTGGCACACCGCGGATCTTCGCCAAGCTCGCCCAGTCAGGCACCATGTGCGAGACCAGCCAGCAGAGCGCCATGCCAGCTCTCATCATCATTAACAGTGTGTGAGCGAGTCATCAGTGCAGGCCTGCTGCTGCTCCAGCCTCAACACACCACTCTACAGTGACAATTCTCCTTCAGACTGCAGCATTTTTCTACTTCTTGTTTAAAAAGGAACTGAAAATCTAAATTTATGTGGGGGAGGATGTAGCCTGAGTTTAATACGTATGAGTACAGTACTGCATCTGGCGTTGTTGTAATCTCTGGGGAGATGATGAAGACCAATATATACCCATTGTTGTTTTTTTTGTCCTAAATGAGGAAGATGGATCCGAAAGGTTTTTTTTTTTTTTTTTCCCTAAGAATATTTATCATCAGCATTTTTTTTTATTTTATAAAGTCCATTTTATTTACCCAAATCAACACTTCAGACTAAACCAGTGTGTGTGTGCATGGGTGTCGCTAAATAAATGGGTGTTCAGTTTCCTCATGCTGCCAGAGTTTCAGGCACAAAGCTTAATTTCTGCAGTAATAAAGACTTTGCTCCATGTGGAATCTTGAAGCTGCGTAATTAAAGATATAATCTGCTGCAGGACTTGTTTTCTCTGCCTAATGGACCATGGCATTAAATCTTAATCATTGAGCAGTACAAGCCGTCAAAGCCACTGAGGTGACAAATGGCATCTGTGTGACCCCATAAAGAAGCTGTGGCACATGTAGCCCACTGCTGAACTGTGACACGTTGTAGAATACTCCGAGCATGGATGTGGTTCGGCTGGACTGTGCTGGTGTCACGGGAAAAACAAAAAAATATAATTTTCTTTCAAGTCTCCATCTGCCCCCAACCCCGCCCCAATTAAACTGTTATTTAATGTAGCTATGTGATTGCTTTTCAGACAAAAAAATTACGTATTATATTTATAACAAATGACTGTAAATAGAATAAAATGTAACCAAATAACCACAAAGTGTATTTTTGGTCTCTCCATGCAGGTCATTGTACCTTCTAGGTTGTATATTTGTTCCAGATTTCTCACTGCTAGTTTACACAAAGTTTTAAATGAAGTTCAAGTATTAACTTAAGTGGAAGCTAAATCTAATCTTTTTTCATTTATGTTAAACTGACATTCCTGCCACCATTAGTCATCTATTCATCTATTATCTAAACCACCTATGCCTCAGAGTCACGGAGAATGTATAACTATTAATCTTGTTTGGGTTACACCCTTAACAGGTCTATTAGGACTAACACAGACACAAACAACTATTCACACTTGTATTATATGTATGGCGTATACACTGTGGGCGGTGCTGTGGCGTAGTGGTTAGCACATCCACCTCTCAGAAGAAGGTCCTGGTTCGGTTTCCTGGTTCAGGCGTGTGTGGATTATGCATGTTCTTCCTGTGCTTCTGTGAGACCAAAGACATGCATATTAGGCTAACTGGCTGTTCCAAATTGACCTTAGGGGGGGTGTGTGTGTGTGTCTTAGGTCTTAAATGGTCACGTGGGCATGATTATGGTTGAAGCCAAAGTCTTCAGGGTGGTTGCGTTCCAGGAACAGGCTTGGGCACCACTGCAATGGACTCTAGCAATAGTCACCAACACTGTTCTTGGGGATCTACCTTCCTGCAGGTTTTATCTCCAAGCAAAATCTTACTTGGTCTTTTAGCTGATCAAGAACTCAAGTCAATGATTAGACTTTGGTGAGCATGACTAGGGTTGAAGCCATCTCCTCAGTGAGGTAGATCTGTAACAAAAAACAACCACCAATCACTGCTGCACTGTACTCATGATAAAATGTAATCTTAATTTGCAGTGATGGCTTATTCACCTCCCCTTCCCTGGTCCCATTTCAGGGGATCTGTGCTTGTTATAGCCTCAAATGCTTGTTGTTAGCTGAGAGGACTGGGACCTGATGTGGCCACATGCTTCAAGATTAATATAGTAAATCAAAACCAAAAGTGCTTGTCTTCTCATGTTGGCTGTAAAGAGCAGTTGACTTTATCCCATAGCTTTTCTATAAGCTCAAACCAGTATGTCAATTCAATGAACTTGCTTATCAACACGACGCCGCTGCATGCGGTTTTTCACATCTCATACTGTACAACCCTCCACAGACTGTGGTGTGTGAAAATCCTCAAACAAGCCGCTCTGCCATGAGCTACTGAAGTTCCTGACTTGAATCTGCATGATTTGGTGCAATGTGTTGGTGCCACCTGATTGATAAGATGATGGCCTGAATGTTCAGGTCTACAGGCATTTGTAATAAAGTTAACAGTTTCTGGAAAAAAACACCTAGATTTTCATAATGATTGTGATGCCTTCAGCTGAATACACGAGGGAGTAACTCCTTTCAAATGTTCACATTTTGTTGCTTTGCAGCATAAAATGAAGATACACACAAAAAAAATTGAAGCTGCATTTACACAATGCAACCTACAGTATACCAGATTGTCTGGGGTTTGATTCCTGATATCAGGCGTTTCTGTGTGGAGTTTGCCTGATTCAGTGGGTTTCCTCCCACAGTCCAAAGAGATGCACATTAGGCCAACTGGCTGTTCCAAATTTCCTCTTGGTGTGAGTGTAAGGGTAAATAGTTGTGTGTGTGTTGCCCTGTGATGGTCTGGCTATTTCAAGGTGTACCCTGCCTTCGCCCAGTGTCAGCTGAGATAGGCACCAGCCTCCCACTGACCCTAGTAAGATAAGTTGAATAATTGAGTGAGTAATGTGAACTTATAACAGCCAAGTGAATATAAATAATAGTAAAAACAAAAAAAATTACAATCACTGAGATGGTTAATGGATCTCTCCTTCCTAAAAATTATTTGGAAACTTAATCAGGTGTACCTAATCACCTTCTCCATTTCACAATCTGTGTGGCTCCCAACTGTGATGAACTGTAATAATTCTAATTATTTTAGCATAAAATCAGCTATTCCTAGATCATTCCAGTGCCTGAAAGTGTAACCGAAAGCGAACAATCAACTATGGTTGGCAAAGCACTGTCAAAATACATCAGGGACTAAAGTTATGGTCAGGCATAAGTCAGGAGATGAATACCAAAAAAGTCAAAGGTTTTATCAATCCTTTAAACTGCTTACTAATGACAGTAATTGTATCTCCTAACATGGTTTTCTGTTTCCATGTTAAAAGCTCAGGTAGTTATGTTCTGAAACTTTTATATGACATTTTGAAGCCTTCAGATATCAGTTAAGCTGTAAATAGTCTGAATAAAGTGTGAAAATCTACTTTTTCGAGTATCTCTTCCTTCATAAAATATCTTACCAATTGGGCAATAGAACCAGAGGTGCAGTTTAGGACACATATTAGTATAAACTAGTGTCCCAGGTGTGCTGCTTGTATGTGTGCTGCTGGTGTTCTGAAGACCACGTGGAGAACATCATCATAAAACATGTTTATAGAACAGTGTGTTTATACAGTACGTACTGATCAACAGGAGTGCATAGTTCCCTGTGTCTTTCCGTCAGTCTTGTTCCTTTGTCACTTGGCAGGCCTGTCTCAACCTCACTTATCTGTAATTCTACATTTTTTGGACCATGATTCCTGAAAATACTTTGGTAAGGCTGCTCATCACTTCCATACAGCTTCCTCTGACTCGTAAAATCAATAAAGGAAAACCATTTGTCTGGATCTATACCAAAGGGAAACACTTATCTTAAAATTAATTATTAAACATAATTATAACCCCCTTTTTTTGTCAATTTATGTTTACTAGTTAATAATTATAAAAAAATAATTAATGTGATTGCTGCTTTACAACCAAAGGCACAGACCGTTTCCCGTTATTGATGTTATCCTAAACACCATAATTTACTGCTACTGTTAACTTATGTGATGACTAATATTATCATTATTATTTTTGGAATTGGAAAATTCTTCATTTGAAAAAATGAAGATGAACATTTCAACTGTTATTATTATAAGCCTAATTATTAAGGGCAGCGAAATTGAAAATGAAATTAATTTAAAATTAGAGAGGTAGCCATTAGTGTGTGAATGTTTATTCTTATAACACATTATTAATACCAATGTCAAGAAGAGTGACTTAAAAAATATCATGTAACAAGATTGGTGGCAGCGGTCTGAGATAGCCTCCCCACAACCCTAGTAGGATTAAGTGGTTCAGCAAATAAGTGAGTGATAGAATGAGGTTTGCCTCATGTCTGTAACTATTGGTTCTGCTGCTACCAAACAGACACAAGTCAATTTCAGCTATGAGACTGATTTTTTCCCCCTGTACTCTAATCTTGTATGCAAATCTACAATTTGCAACCAAGTATTAACCTCAATCTTAAATTTACACATTTGATTCATGTTAATCTGATATTCCTGCCACTACTAATCATCAATTCATCAATTATCTCCTCTGCCTATCCTTCAGGGTCATGGGGAAGCTGCAGCCAATCCCAGCTGCTTTTGGGCAAGAGAGGTAATCAGTAGACAGCAGGGTTAACACAGATACAAACAACCCTTGTAATCCTATGGCTAATTTTGAATAGTGAGTTGATCTAATGTGTATATATTTTAGTCTTTAGTGGGAGGAAACCATAGTACCTGGAGGACACCCATGCAAGCACTGGAAGAACATGCAAACTTCATTTGCATGCTCCACACCAGCTTGGTGGAAAAATGCAAACGTTCCACGCAAGCACAGGGAGAACATGCAAACCCAAAATGCACTTTGTCAGACTCAAGGTTTGAGCCCAGAACTTTTTTGCTGTGAGATGGCAGTGATAATCCCACCATTAGTCAGTTGTCCCAAGTACATGACAATTAATAAACCACTTGTTTTAGATTCAAGATTGATTATGAGCAACAGGAACAATCAATGGTCTTGTCAGGAAACATTTGCACATTAGCTCATAATGTACTCACTCACTCATTTGCCACACCGCTTAATCTTTCTAGGGTTGTGGGGAGGCTGGAGCCTATCTTAGCCGATAATGGGTGAAGGTGTGGCACAGCCTGAACAGCTCACCAGACCAATGCAGGGCCAACACACGTATGCATAATCATTCACACTCACACCTAGGAGCAATTTGGAACAGCCAATTGAACAGTGCATGCCTTTGGACAGTGGGAGGAAACCGGCGTACTTGGAGGAAACCCACGCAAACATGCAAACTCCACACAGAAACTCCCGAGCCTCGGATTCGAATGCAGAAGCATTCTTTCTGTGAGGCTTCCACTATTCTACCATGCCACCCACACCATAATGTAAAGCAATATATAGTAGGTTTAATTATCAATTCACTCATCACAAACTGCTATCCTGCAATAACAAAATGCAATATACAGTAGATCCCCCAGAATATCTGTGCTGTAATTTACAACATGAAACATCAGGACGAAGAATAAGTAACACAGTGGCAAACAGTGCAAAAGTAAAAAAAAAAAAAAATAGACCAAAGACCAGTGGCTCCTGTTCCTGAAGAGCCACCATCCTGAAAATGTTAGCTCCCACCATAATGGTGCCCACCTGACAGATCTAATCATTTCCTAAAGTCTTCATTTCAGTCTTAAGTCTTAATTAGATGATTAAATGGGCAGGTTGGCAGGGTTATGGTTAGAGTGAAAGTCTTCAGGGAGGTCTCCAGAAACAGGGTTGGGCACCACTGCAATGGACTCAGCAATACAGTAATTCATTATGCAGTAAACATTGTAATATATTGATTTAGGCACTGCCCAAAGGTGGAGGTCCCCATAAGGTCCTTGTGAGTTTTATTTACTTATTATATCAGACATAAACAGGTTTCAACGTACTTGACAATCTCTGTCATATAATTCAGTGATACATAACAGCCCAACAGCATCAACTCAGCAACATGCAAGCAGGGTCAACCATCCAAAATCAAGTTAATGGGTTAGTCCCACACAGAGACACAGGACATACATGGGACAACCTTCTAAAATAAAGTCTATAGGTTAGTTCTATACAGTGACAGGCAGACACAGGATGTACATGGGACAACAATTCAAACCATATTCCATGAGCTCCACTAAAAACAACCACCACCAAAGTCTGCTGTGTAGTAGTCATGATATAAACTCCTTCCTAAGCATCATTCTAAATATGCAGAATTCCTTTTGTAAGGATTGGTAAATCATTAAGTCATTAAGTGCTTTGGGCAGCATGGTGGAATAGTGGTTAGCACGTCCATCACACAACAAGAAGGTCCTGGGTTCAATTCCCAGGCTCAGTCGTTTATGTGTGGAGTTTGCACGTTTTTCCTGTGTTTGCACGAGTTTCCTCCAGATACTCCAATTTCCTCCATGTACATTAGGCTAACTGGCTGTTCCGAATTGCCCCTAGGTGTGAGTGGTTTTGTGTGTGTGTGTGTGTGTGTTGCCCTGCAGTGGTCTGGCGAGCTGTTCAGGGTGTACCACGCCTTTACCCAGTGTCAGCTCCACCCTCCCTGCGACCCTGAGAATTAAGCGGTTTGGCAAATGCGTGAGTGAGTGAGTGAGTGAGTGAGTGAGTGAGTGAGTGAGTAAGTGCATTGTGAAATAACGTTAAATGAGGTGGGGTGGCTGTCGTACTGATCTGATGAGAAGTCTAAAGACTTGAGGGAAGTGGCTGTTCATGAATCTGGACGATATGCCCAAATTATGTGCACAGTTGACCATCACACACATATGTGTTCCTTCCTCAAACTTCTGCCACAAACAAGAAAGCGCAGTTGTGTAAGAAGTCTTTGTAATGGTGTAACATTTCAATTTCCCTTCAGTGGAAATAAACCTGTTCCAGCTTGACCACCTCAGCAGCACTAAACACTTTTTGGGTCCTTGTATTAGTCCTCTATTTGCCTCACTTCCTCTCTATAATGCTAACTCATTGCTGAGATGTCAAGATGGAGCACAGTAATATGTTGAGCAAAATATGCTGTATTGTAATGTTTGGTGTCAGAGCATACTGCATACAGCTCTAAATTTGTGATTTTAATGTACAGTAAATAAATATAGTATTTCGGTGCCATGAGCCACCACTGAAATGAAAATGCTGTTCAATCATCAGTTATTTGCTGAACAACTTAATCCTTCTAGCATGGTCGTGGAGAGGCTGTGCTTATCTCAGCCGACACTGGGCAAAGGCAGGTTATACCCTGAACAGCTCCCCACACCATTGCAGGTTGAAATAAATATGTTCCAATGATATATCACATTCGGGAAACTAGACTGTGGAACCCAGAATATCATTCTGTGAGAAGGGCTGAGGCTGATAACCTTCTGTAGGAAGATAAAGGCTTTATTTATTACATATAAAGAGCTATAATGAACAATATTTTTCGTGAAATTTTTGGCTGCAGGTTCTAGAGCCATGGAAAGATTTTATAACAATCGCAATAAGGCTTAAACAACAGTACAGTGCACATGCTGCAATATATTTTGTAGAAGTAAAAAAATCACCATACCACAAAAAGACCATACCACTGTACACATATGAAAGTGCAGCAGGTTTTTAAAAAAATGATGTGGTGAAGTGACGTTTCTCAGAGGAAGTACAGTGGGGCAAAAAAGTATTTAGTTAGTCAGCAATTGTGCAAGTTCTCCCACTTAAAAAATGAGAGAGGTCTCCAATTTTCATCACAAGTACACCTCAACTATGAGAGACAGAATGGGGGGAAAGAATCCAGGAAATCACATTGTAGGATTATTTAATTGGTAAATTCCTCGGTAAAATAAGTATTTGGTCACCTTCAAACAAGCAAGATTTCTGGCTTTCTGTCCTCCACTGGTTATCTGTATTAATGGCACCTGTTTAAACTCATTATCAGTATAAAAAACACCTGTCCTCAACCTCAAACAGTCAGACTCCAAACTCCACTATGGCCAAGACCAAAGAGCTGTCAAAGGACCTCAGAAACAATACTGAAGCCCTGCACCAGGCTGGGAAGACTGAATCTGCAATAGGTACGCAGCTTGGTGTGAAGAAATCAACTGTGGGAGCAATTATTAGAAAATGGAAGACATACAAGACCACCGATAATCTCCCTCAATCTGGGGCTCCACGCAAGATCTCACCCTGTGGGGTCAAAATGATCACGAGAACGGTGAGCAAAAATCCCAGAACCACACTGAGGGACCTAGTGAATGACCTGCAGAGAGCTGGGACCAAAATAACAAAGGCTACCATCAGTAACACAACGCCGCCAGGGACTCAAATCCTGCGGTGCCAGACGTGTCCCCCCGGCTTAAGCCAGTACATGTCCTGGTCCATCTGAAGTTTGCTAGAGAGCATTTGGACGATCCAGAAGAGGATTGGGAGAATGTCATATGGTCAAATGAAACCACTGCACTTTCTCCCTGTGCCTGCATGGCTTTCCTCCGGGTACTCCAGCATTAACAGTTTCTGCAGTTTTGCACTTTCTCCCTGTGCCTGCATGGCTTTTCTCCGGGTACTCCAGCATTAACAGTTTCTGCAGTTTGTGCAACAGTAGCTCTTCTGTAAGATCAGACCAGATGTACTAGCCTTTACTCATCATGTGCTTCAGTGAGTCTCGGGCACCCGTGACATTCTTACCAGCTCACTGCTAGTGCTTCCTTGGATCATCTTTTGTAAGTCCTCACTCAACAGAGTGCTGCCATTTTGGAGATCATCAGACCCAGTCATTTAACCATCACAGTGTGTCCCTTGTTGAAGTCGCTCAGACCTCATTTTTCCTGTTTGGGAAATGGGTAGGAGATTTTATGCAGTTGGGTAGGAGATTGAAACAACTCATTGGATGTCACTGGGGCACAATTCTGGAAAATATACCAAAGATGTTGAAACTGAGACTTATATGGATACCACTTGTGAACAAAGGGATTTACACTATAAATAGGCAGTGATGATTTTTCCAAAAGAAGTGTATATAAAAAAATGTAGTAATAGGCAGAATTTTGCTTGCTTGTAAGTTCAGGATGATAATAAAACATGGTACGATAATTATAGGTTGTTGCAATAGTTTGTTGTGTAAATACCATGATTTCTAATATACTCTGATAGTAGTCCCTGCTGTTCTCCCTGTGCTTGCGTGGGTTTCCTCCGGGTACTCCGGTTTCCTCCCACAGTCCAAAAACATGCACAGTAGGC
>JAOUQZ010000033.1:3894503-3909830 GCA_028564935.1 Neosilurus hyrtlii | reverse complement strand
CGGCTGAGATGGGCGCCAGCCTCCCCGCGACCCTAAGTAGGAATAAGCGGTTCAGAAGATGAATGAATGAATGAGTAGTCCCTGCTAAAATTTAAATCACATCTCCAGGATAATTTGCATCTTTGGATACACTATCACACCACAGTAACTAACTACAGCCCAAGTCTGACAATAAAATTATTTACAATGTGTTATTGCTTAACATGAAACATATACAGTAGCTGTTATGGGATGCGTATGGGTCATGGGAGATGTTTATTTAACACTTTTGGAAGTAGTACCAGGTGTTTTGTTATGAGCAAGTTTTATGAAAATGAAATGCTGATAAGGGAATGATGGTTCATAGATGCTATGGGGTAAGTGATAACAGGAACTAACTCATCTCCCAGATGATCTACAATATTAAGCCCTTTAACATTAACTACACTGTACTGTAAGCAATTAATTATCAAATGAAACATTACAGTCAGGGCGGCAATGTGGCATAGAGGTTAGCATGTCTACGCCACAGCAAGAAGGTCCTTGGTTCAAGTCCCAGGCTCTGTGTGCAGTTTGTGTGCCCTCAACATGCTTGCATGGGTTCCTTCTGGGTACTTAAGTTTCCTCCCACAGTCCAAAGACATGCATGTTAAGCTAGTTGGCTGCTCCAAATTTCTTCTTCGTGTGAGTGTTAATGTTTGTGTGCGTGTGTAGACCCTGTCTTAGGCTGGTGAGCTGTTCGGGGTGTGCCTTGCCTTCGCTCAGTTGGCAGTCGTGACCCCAGTAGGATTAAACTGTTCGGCAAATTATTAATAGTGATTGAATAAACATGTAATGGATGGCAAACTGCTTTGGTGCAAGTGCAATGAAATATTTGCTTCTTTCAGGGTAGTAACAGCTCTTTGTTATGATTTATTTTCCTACAATAGCACACCCAGTCATAGTTTATGCCTTACCAATGTTTTTTTTTATTATCTGTCTCTGTAGTTACATTTAAATGTATTGAGCTGTGACTAACAGCTTAGAATAAACAGTTACTAAACTGATTAACTAAAAATATCTAAAGTAAACAAAGACTAATCACCTATTATAGTAGCCATTAATATGGAGCTGGTTCCTTGTTTATTGCTGTGACAGATGTGGGGAAGTGTTGGATTCAGTCACAAGAGCATCACTCAAGGAAGGCTTTGCTGTAGGGTGAGAAAACATGCATTTGGATTTGGTATTACGGTTCGTGTCAAAGGAGGTCGGTTGGGATAAGGTCAGGGTCAGTGTAGACACACACTCTTGCTCTTATGCTTGTCACAATGCTGAATTAATCACTCCATTGTTTGACTGTACAGTTGATGCAAATAACCACAATTCTTTTCCTGGTTTGTGTAGATACTGACAAAGGTATAATGGCAGAAGGTACGTCAGAATCCAGTGAAGAGTTGCAAACGCAAGGTGGAGGGGTTCAAAAAAGGCGGACACATCAGACATCTCACATATTTGGATACGGGGGTGTCTATCGCAAAGAGGAGGGTTTACCAATTACCAGAACAAACTGGGAGAGTGCAAAGATCGCCTACTCAGAGATACAGTACTCCCTTTCTATGACAAGGAAAATATCCCAGTGATGTGTGAGTAAAGTTATGGGAGGACAACAGAAAGATGAGAGCAATGCCAACGGGTCATACGAAAGGACAGCTTTCACAGCAGAAGTTCAAACAGATAAAGATAAAGTCACATAAAACCTTTCAGGTGTGATAAAAATTTCAGAGGACAGAGAAGTTTTGAAATCAATGAAAACAGATCGCAATGTAACATTTGGTAGTCATGACAAAGTGCCATCTGATAAAATGAAAAGAAAGACAGCCTGAAAAGGAGCTGAGATTTTTAGACGAGAAGAATTTTGGTGATTTTCATCATATTTGGTGAAATTTCAGTGCCTTGGTGGTCTCCCTAATATGACCTCAAGTATGCTAAAATTTTTACTGGAAACTGTTCTCAAGTATTGTAATAAAGTGAACTTAGGGACGAAATGTTTTCAAAAGTTTGTGAAAAAGTGGGGAAAATGATGCACCCTAATATATATATATATATATATATATATATATATATATATATATATACACATACACACACACACACACACACACACACACACATATACAGAGGACGGACATAAGTAAATATACACCCAAATTCTGAGACTGAATATTTGCTGGTCGAAGAAGAGGCTTGCGTCCTGCTGCTCAGCTATAAACAGCCCATTTGATGAAGATGAGTTTTTGAGCTGGTTTGGATATCTTCTGTGGTGTAGTGGTTACCACGTCCGCCTCACAGCAAGAAGGTCCTGAGTTCGAGTCCGGAGTTTAAGAGTTTCTGAATGGAGTTTGCATGTTCTCCCCGTGCCTGCGAGGGTTTCCTCTTGGCATTCCAGTTTCCTCACTCTGAACAGCTCGCCACACCATCGCACAGCAACACACACACACATCCATATCTAGGGGCAATTTAGAATAGCTAATTAATCTAATGTGCATGTTTTTGGACTGTGGAAGGAAACCCATGTAAGCACGGGGAGAGCATGCAAACTCCACACAGAACTGCCCCAGGCCCTGACTCGAAGGATTAATGAGGATGTAGAGGGGTGTTTGGGGCGTGTCTATAAAATGACTGACAAGAGGCCAGTCCAAACATATACAAGCATTCTGGGCTGGAGAAAAGAAACTGTTATTGTGGTTGCTGTTGTTTTTAATCAATGTGTAATACATGTTCTGAGACCATGACATAAAATTATTTATTAAAATAATTATTTTTATTATTTCTACCTAACTTAAACATTATTTGTACTAGTAAGGAATGATAAAATGTAGTATATTGCACCTTTAAAAAAATATTATATATATAATATAATATAATATAATATATGTAAAATTTGTGATATTTATTTAAAGGTAAAATCCTGCATGCAGTGCAGTGCTGGTGTGAAATGTGGAGTTTGGTGCTCTGTGCTGTGGTCTGGCGGTCACACCTTCCGGATATCCACTGCAGCACCAGCACAAACAACGCCTTCTGGGTTCATTCTCTCACTTTAACCCTTTTCAGACCTGCGTTTTAGTGTCGGGAGTACAGTCCGAGACAGTATTTTCCGGTGCCGCTGTGTTTGGGTCTACTGAGAGGGAGAGTGTTAGAGAGGGTGGAGGTGAAGGAGAAGGAGGAGGAGGAGGAGAAGAAGAAGAAGAAGAAGTTCTCAGCGTCATCTCATTTCCTCCTCCTTCCCCACTTCATATGAAAACATGGTGCAGAGGCAGGTGCGGGCTTGAGTTCACGCTATTCGCCCGTTTTGTGCTCCACAGCCACACCATGAACCACGTAACTGGTTTGCGGATTGTCTGTGGAGTGATTTAACATCTGATTTATCTGTTTTTTGGGGGGTTCCTTTCAGTCAGTCTGGAAATTTCCTGCTTTCATCAGTCCTGTTCATTCGGCGCGTTAGCTTAGCTTAATCGCTGCATCCCTTTTCTACCGGCCCATTAAAAAAAAAAACACCACAGGCCACAGCGATGCGGACTTTACTACAGCCGTGATTTTTCTGGGGAAGAAAAAAAACATTTTCCCTTTAGTGAAGGAAAGGGGCTCGGTATATTTTTATGGACCTAACGGATAGCTAGTAGCCGCTTCTCAGAGCAAAGGGGAAAAAATGCTGAACTCGAGGCGGCTGCTGCGGCTTTCCAACCGCTCCTTCTTGGCCTTCATTTTTTTCTTCTCCATGTCTACGACCTGCCTCTACTTCATTTATGTGGCCCCAGGATTAGGTGAGTGTTTCCTAATGAGGGATGTTCTGTTGAAACTAAAGAACTTATACGTAACTAGCTACTTAGCGTCCAATTTAAGGCTAACCAATTAGCAGGCTAGCCTTGGTTACAGTTTGGTTAGCTAGCTAGCCGCACAGCTCATACATGACTTGCTAATCGAATTGTATTAATTTTGTTAGCTCGCTAGTCACTGCTAGGTTTTCTGTTTCGCCCGTGTTGTTATAGTTCAACTCAATATACACACAATATCCAGCTTTTTTTGTTTTATTTTGTTTTTTTAATTCCGTGAATATTTTTCACGGTTAATCAGGCTTGGAAGCTTCTAACAAGCTACCTAGCTCAATTTACTAACTGTAGCTACTTGACTTGTTATGCTAATCTGTTAGCTTATTCGGTGGATGCTTAGCAACCGGTCGACGCTCGACTCATAACACTGAAACAGTCATCTGAATCACTGTGTAATTTTATTTGTTAGTGTCTCTGCTTCTCAAAACTTGTTCCAGGTACACGGTACTTTAAGGGAAGAGAAAGCGTGAAGGTAGGCAGTTACCTATATATTCATTTAAGCCGTCATCTGCACAGGAATTAAATACACTTCCTCAAAATATCTCACAAACTTGACTTCAGTCCATTCATTTATTCTTCCATCCCCAGTCAAAGTTTGGGTAGATTCAAAGCTTATCATGGGAAGATGACAGGGCACCATACTCATACATGTTTGTACCCAGGGGTACGTATGCATGTACCATATCCAGTTCACCTACAAACTTTTTTTTCTTTAAGAGATGTTGTGAAACTACTGATCTAGATAACCACGGGATGCTGCATGTGACTAAGCGAGCCGCTCAAGTTTGAGGTTAGCAGGCTTGGATGTCCTGGGGCTTGGTGTTTAAGCATATATACACAGTGTACATATAGGTGTAAAGGAGAGGCTATACTTGTTTTCAAAGTGTTATTAGTTACGTATAGGTTAACAGTCCATATATGAGCTGTTTCATGGTTAGGGTTGTCCTCATAGTTTATGACTGTCTCTTGTTTCTTGTTGTATAGAGAAAGATTAGTCCCAGCTATACTAGTGAAATCTTTTCTTAATTCTGATAAATATTGATAAAATTTTGATCAAGTCCAGAATTCTGTTTTCTCCACTGTAATAAAAATAGTAGCTTTTACCTGATAAATTATGATTCTGAATCGCCTCCTAATTACTAACTAACTTTTACTTTTGGAGGGGTATTTTCACACCATCTAGAAAGATGTTCTGCTGCTTGTAAACTCTATTTATAATCTTAAGTGGCTTTGTTGGGATCTTTTATCTGTCAAAAATGTCTTCTCCGGAAAGTAGACATTACATGTGGGGAACGAGTGCTTTTTTTTTTTTTTTTTTTTCAGATGTTAATGAATTTTTCTAAAGCAGAATAGTACTGTATAGCTTGCTGAAAAATATACTTTGGATTGGATGTGAAATACTTGGTGTACAGAGTTCCACATCAGCTTAAGTATTATCCATCAAAAAGCATCGCTTCCGGAAAACCACAATGATTGTCACTGATGCTGCTGTTACTGCAATTAATAATTTATACAACTAATGTTGCATGAAACCTGTTCACATAATGTGTTTAATGAGACTTTTATTCCTAATGCTGTGAATTCTTTACCATTCTGACTACAAGCAGATGTAGAGACCCTGTACCTGTTATACTTTCAACCCGTGTAATTTAGACACCTTTAGACCTGTAGCTCTGATACTTCACAAAATATTCTAGTCTCATAAGGTGTTGACTGGTAACAAGAAACCACAAAAATAGTTTTATTTTTGAGCTACTGTGAACCCAAAAACGTATACCCTGAATTGTGAAACAGCCCATATATAACTAAAATATTTTATTTACTAATAAATGGTCAAAGTTAGTTTATAACCCGCTTAAATTATAGAATTATGATAATTAATAAAATATTCAAGAGCACAGTGTGCATTCACAGTTAATAGTCGAGTAGTAATTTGGGTTTTTAAGAATCAAGAATTTAGATAAATTATCATTTGTTTTTAGTTGACTTCACTCCTCTTCCATCATACATTGGAGCTGGTAACTGGCACATTGCAGAATGTCATTTGGCATTTTTGCTCGGACGAACTGATAACATATTAATACTCGCCCCATATTTTTTTGCCGATTCGCCAAGAGGCCGACTAATTATAGAATTAGCTGATCATATTACTCAACCTAAACATTTTTAATCGCCAAGGTTGAGCGGGCGAGCATGAAATTCCATCCCTGACCCAGTGTTTATTTTTAGATCGGTGGATGAAACCCGTAAACCCTGCAGGTAGTATAGGTAGTAAACGTTTCCTTGTAGGCCTCCATATTTGTGGAAGAACACCTTCACATTGCAGTTTTTACTTAATCAAAATAGCTGATGCACATTGACATGTGTGTGTTTCTTTCTTTCTTTCTTTCTTTCTTTTATTAACCGTCACTGGTCTACTTTAAAAGCTATTCAATGTTTTAAGACTTCCTATTTAAGAAAAGAAAGGACTGTTTAAGCCCTTGTTAGTGATGTACCGGATACCTTGTTGTGTAAATTCAGTGCTTGCTGTCCATCATGGTGTTTCTATGCGGTATCCAAGCATGTGACATCAAACTGCCAAGGGCATGTTCTTTCATCCAACTTTTAAAAAAACGTAGGAATGTAGTTGCAGGTCGTTCCAAGCACCTTGTCGATCTACTCCAGTTGGATTAGTTTCAGAGGGATGTCTATTATTTTCCACGTGTCTCCTTATTGCTGATGATCTCGCATCCAGACAGCAAATGAATGACTGCAGAAGAAGGAGGAGGAGGTATTTTCTATGAATTTGGATGTTTGCATCGTGTGGTTATATGAACCTGCTCTGTTTGCAACATGGCATCCAAGAGGGCGAAAAGGGCAGTGGAGTAGAGAAGAGATGCTCGATCATATTTCAGTCTGAGGTAAACCAAGGTTCCAGCAACAGTTTGTAAATACAGTGAACCAATGGTTATCTGCACAGACTTATCTGCACAGGAAATAACCGATGTTTATCTGGATTGGACTAGCATGAACAATGAGGCAACTCTTGAGTTTGCCAACAAAAGGGGGAAAAAAGTAGGTAATTGCAGGATGTAATTTTCTCGGAGGAAGACGGAGAAAAATACAGACACCAACGGCTCTGGATGGCGAAAAAAGTCATAATGGAGAAGCTGTAACTTGGGAGATTACCCCAGGACTCCATTTTGATTTGATCCATCTGTACAGGAGTTATGGCTGTTTGGATACTAATAGCTGGAGTTCATGATTTCAAAGAACACAGCCTTAGATGCATATAGCTGTGGTCTCTCCAACCAATCAAACCACATTTTTGCCATCTAAAACAACGAGGCAGTTCAGCACACATATATGATGCGAAAGCCTTTCTGCACTTATGCTCGCCTTAACGACTGCTCTTTAAGATCCACTTATTCCAGTGTTTCCTGCTACACACGGCAGACAGCCACGTTATTGATTCTTCATGATCTAAGCCATTGTTGTACTTTCTCAAATCCCTCAGGCCACTCGGTCTCTGCGGAGGAAACAGCAGCAGGTTTGCTGCAGACTCCACCTGAATCTCACCCTCATGTTTTAAACGTTTTGATTTGTTCTGCTTTCTCTGAGAAAGACACCTAAACAAGTCATGTAACGTGCACACGAAACTCAGCAAACACAAGGATATTTGAAGCCACTCTCAGGGTGCTAATGCTCTTTTTAAGTGATGACATTTTGACACTGATCAGGTTAATTTGTGCTCCGTGTAGCAGTAACGAATATTGAATTTTCTGGACAGTGGTGCAGTGTTTTTTATCTGAACTTGTATTTTAGTACACAGTTAAATTCTGCAGATATTAATGTGTTGCAGCATTAAAAACGGCAGCGCAACCCTTGGGCTCGTTTCACTGTTAGGCTAAATAAAAAGATTTTCCAGTTTCTCATCAGCACCTCAATTGGCGCCATATCAAAACCTCGGACAATGCCTCAGACAAGGTACAAATGACACAGAACATGATTCTGTGTTAGATGCTGTGATTGTGACCCTGACATTGGTTTAGTTCAGAGTTTAATGCATGTTAAAGGTATGTGTAAATGGTTATTGCGAGTTTATTGTATAGCTTCAGTCACTTTACCAGCATTTAGCTTTTAAAGCTTTTCTCTATTTAAGAAAAAAAAAAACCTGTGCCGCATTTAGGTTTTCAAAAAGTTTTTTTGAAAACATTTTTTTTTTTAAAATCCGGTCTTAGATGTTAAATTTAGTGACGGAAGCCTCCTGTACTCATCTATACAGTTTCTGCAGCTCACTAACAAATTTACTAGACACCCCCACCCAAAAAAAAAAACCAAGGTTCTATATTTAGAACAGGTATGATCGTGTAAATGAGAAAACAAAAAACAGAGATAATGGTTAATACCATTGACTGTATATAACATGGACAGAAACTGAAATATACTCTATAATTCATTCATTCTGAACCACTGCATATGTTTTATATTATACTGAAATTAAGTTTTTGCAATCAGCATCTGCGCACTACAAATTTTCTCCTGTACTGTATGAGCAGTAGATGCACAGGGTGTCCTTCCACTTTTGCTAGACATACCCCCTTTTTCAAGTTAATCTGGTGTATATCTATCCAGAGAGCATAAATAGTTACAGCTGAAGATATTTCATCCATATAGATTAGTGTGTATAATGTGTCTAGGAAGGACTTATTACTGGAACATGAACTGGAAAGGTTAACTCTGGCTTTACGAGGTGTAGAGCTGTTTGGTTTAACACAGTAACTGTATGAACACGGCAGTGCATGCATGTGGGGTTTAAACATGTCGTTTGTGATATTGTATATAAAGTTCAACATAAAATTTTAGGTGTGTGCAAACTAATTTCTACTAACACCCAGTAATGGTAAACCATGCTTTGCGCAGTGGAGCTTCGTCATACTGAAACTGATTTGGGCCTTTTGTTTCCATAGAAGGAAAATTGTTACACTACATTATACAAATCATTTTAGACAACTGTGAGCATCAGACTTTGTGGGGGAAAAAGTTTTTAAGGAAGACCTATATATGGGTGGGATGGTCAGGTGACTTTATCGAGTACAATCTAATCATTGATTGAGTTCATGTATGCTAGGCTAGAATTATTGTTTTTTGTCTGTTTTGTAGTAACAGTGTTCTCCTGTTGCGTTAGTGTCTGTGGTTAGTGTCAGCGTGTCTGTTTTTGGCGTTACTTGATCTACAGTTGCTCAGACAGTCGTCCTATAAGAGTGGTAGGAGCAGTCGTGACGGCGGCCGACTTTGACAGCGCCTGTCTGAAATCTGTTTAGTTGTACAATTAAGAAAATGTATGTCGCTCTGGATGAGACTTCTGCCAAATGCTGTAAATGTGCCATGGTACATACAGGCTTGTTTCTGCCAAATCATGACTTATTAAAGATAAAATCTGGAGATCAGGTGAAATGCCAGGGAATAATTGAAGTATGAAGGGTTTTCCCTCTGTGATGATGCATTTCAGTGTATCTGAAACCCTACAGTCTTGTCATGTTTTACTTATTTTATTTTTTTAACGGCAAACCAGTTTTTCAAGTAGTCAATGAGTACTTGTGCTGTAATAACATTTTTAGATGATAGGATTTGCAGTTTCTCATTCAGAGTAAATGTGCAGCAACTCCTGGAGTACGAGATTTACGTTCAGCAGCTGATTTATGAAAATGGTTTAAATTGAATGAAATTGCTCATGGAAATGTGTCATTTGGGTTTAAAAATATTCACTTTATCCAAGAGTACCTTTTAATGTGTTGGTTTAATATAGATGAAATATTTAATAGTAGACAATTTTTTATTTAATTCAGTTTTATTTGTATAGCAGTTTTTACAACTGATATTTGTTCACAGCAGCTGTACATCCCCAATGAGTGAGCCCACGGCGGCGGTGTCAAGACAAAACTAACTCGGTTGATATGTGGAAGAAATCTTGATAAGAATCAGACTCAAAAGGGAGACCAATCCTCATTTGGGTGAAACCAGATAAAAACACAAACCATGTAGCAGAAACTTTACTGTAGTTTAACATGAAGTCTCCAGCAGTGAAAGGTCATTTTTAAAAGTCTGAAGGTTTTTGCTGTCAACCAGCATGATCCCATAAGTGTTACGGGCACTTTCGTCAGAATGCTTGAGAGCTGGGAGCTACCCAGTAGGTTGTGGCTCCCATCAGTGGAAAGTTTGGTCATGTTGAAAATTACCATAGATCAAGCACCACAGCAGTTCAACCGCTGCAACCATGAAGGCATCTTTGATGGCCCACTGGATGTTACCATAAATTTCTGTGCAGGTAAAGTTGTACATGGTACAAAGGCTGCCGGTAGACATGGCGGCAGCGACTTGTACACCGCAGATACTCCTATAAAGTGCATTTTCCTCTGCCCATATTTTTTCGGAAGACCGCCTCCAAAAATGCTGGAATGTCCATGGTAATCCCAGCCACCATTCTTGGCTATGTGAGGCCTTACCATAACAAAAAAGAGCATATTTTATCTTATTTAGAAATTTTGACCATAACTGAAAGTAATATTGCAGTTGCTTTACTTTTGCAATTACAGCAGGTAATAATATAGTAGAAAAATAGTAGTAAAAATAAAGCAGGTTTTGTTTTTTAATCTTTATATGAGGGGCCTTGTTTCAAGTACAGCAGTGATCTACGGAAAGCAATACTGTGATGACTAGTAACGCTCTTAAAACATTTTTTTAACCTTTTTAAAGTGAAATTAAGGTAATCCTTCTGAACTGTCCTGTTACACATGAACATATGCATTGAGCAATTTAATAAGATCAGATGTAAACTATGCATGCAAGCTTTTGAGTTTCTGCTTAATTTCCTTTGAAAAAGATTCTGTTTCCTTAAAACTTGAAAATCAGTCTGACAGAACGACTTTGTATCCTGTAGCATTACCAATTTCTCTTCGCTGCAACTGAAATAGTGCCTAGTCCTCCACCGAAGACCTTTGGCATAATCTGAAACATTGAAAGCACTCAAGGCTGCCTCACCAATCATCACTTCCTGACTTCTCTAATGTCCCTGTGGCTGAATGACTGAGAAGCCACATACTAACGTCTTGTGGAAAGCCTTCCCAGAAGAGTGGAGGTTGATTGCAATATGAGTCTGATACATTTGTTCCCAAAGTGCACTAGTTTTCAACTCAAGTTTTTAAAATGTCTGACTGTTTTGAAAGCATTGTAGATATGTTCAGCCATAGCTGTCTATAGTGATCCGTCTGACTTTGAATGATGTCAGTTGAGATTGATCTTGAAGTTCACATCTCAGTACAAGCCTGGAAATGGTGCACTGCGGTCTACATGCATTCTGCCCTTGGCTTAAGCACTTTTTCAGCTGAGTGCCTCTGACGGCTGTAGTAAATCATGTGCGTACACCTTATTGCATTTTAAGTGTGAGTTTGTTTGTTTTTTTAACCATTTTAACACATGCAATAATAAAGTAAAAAAAAAAAAATCATAAATTTACATTCAGGTTGTTTTAGGTTATAAAACATTCCTTAAAACCCTATTTTATTTTGTTAAACAGAAGAAAAGATTTACGTCACATGGTGTTTTAAACAGGCTTTGTGTATAATTAGTTCAGCTAGAATAAAACAGAAATATCTGATGAGTAAAACGGAGTATACATATGACCAACCTTTGATCCTAAACCAGAAAGCCTGTTCTGCATTTGAATGTGCTCCTGAGAGAGTGGCGAAGACGAAGCAGAGCTCGCCAGATGCAAAGAAAACAGCCAGTATTTAGACGTCATGTGGATGTATTGCAGGGCATCTGGTGATTTCATTATGAATGTGAAGCAATAATCTGGTAATAAACCACATTCCCTTGAGGGCCACATCAGAATGTTTTTATTAATGACTCCCATGTCAAACATGCGTTTATGCATAAGCACACCACGCTACACATTTGGTAGGGTGTATTTACCTCTTTCCATCATTATCTTGGAGGAAAATGTTCCTCTGAGCAGAACTTTCATGCAATGTGGACCGAATGATTACCAATCAGACTTTAAACATACCTTTGATTTTACACCAAACACAGAGGTCACCAAAAACCTTTCAGTAGGAAAACAATGAACACAAGTTTAATTAATCCACTCACATTAAAATGGAAGCTAATTATTGCTGTGTCTAAATATGCTTAGCTTTATGACTGCACACAGAAATAGGATCATAACCGGAAACGCCGTGCTTAGGTCCACATTTTTGAAACGGCCAGCATTTCCTGTACATATATATTTATATACGTTTAACTCTTTCCGGTTCATGATGGCCAAGAGTCTTAATTCTATATTTGCTGCGCAGTAATAATAATGATAAAAATAAACTAAAGTAAACTCAAGTAATTTACGATTTTTAAGCAGGAAACATGTGAGGGGAGTTACCTAGGCAACTAGAGCTGAGCAGTGATTGCTTGTTGTTTTTCGCTTCATGTGTGAACGCCGCTTTAGAGTTTGGAATGACGTCATACTGGAGTTGACTGCATAGTTTCCTTTTTATTTTCAAAATCAGAGGCAGGTTTAGGGTTTGATTAGATTTCAGAGATGTTTAACTGGAAAAGTCCATGTTCTACATTTCCCTAAAAGCCAAAATCCACAGTGGTGTGACTGAATTTTAAATACATCATGCCTTCATTTAAGAGATCACTTTCGTTATAACTTGTACACTGTAGGCATGATTAGAGTGTACAAAGCGCAGTGCGTGTATGTTGAAGCACTCAGTAAAGTGTGAATGGGAGAATTGATCCCAGTATGAATACCGGTATTGCACTAGGCCAGTACACTTGCTTGCTTTGTCGTTACGCTATAATAAGAATGAGCAATCAGGACATCTATCAAACCTGTCATATGTCTTTTGCATCAGACTGACAAACAGTTTGCTTGCACTTTCTAATGAGTGAAAACTGTACTAATGTGACCTGTGAACAGTTCCTTTTTGATTTTGGTAAGAAAAATCTATCAGTTTGATCAAGTTGTTGCTGGTTTCCACAAATAGGTATAAAGGAATCCGGTGTATGGAAGCATTCAGTTCTACACGGTGTATTTCCGTGTCCGCAGAAAGTTATTTACCTGCATTTCTTTGTCTAATGTCATATGATTTATGCTTTTGTTCTTCTTTTTATGCTCCCCTCCTCTCAACCCATCAGCCAACACGTACTTCTTCATGGTGCAGGCTCAGGGTATAATGTTACGTGATAACGTGCGGACAATTGGCCAAATAATCAGATCATACACCAATAAGAACAGCACTCTGAATGGAACAGGTGAGAGAAAACACACACAGACCCAGATTATCCACACTCACATGAACTAGTCTAGCCTAAATCTGTTCATTTCTAGACTTAAATGTATGTGTCTAAAGGGTGGTATGTTTGGTTATCTTCTTGTGCGTTGCTGTTCGCAGATTATCCTGATGGGAACAACTCCAGTGAATATTTTGCTCAACCGACTACATACCTCCCTGAGAATTTCACCTATGCCCAGAACTTGCCCTGCCCAGAACGTTTACCTTCTATGAGTGAGTTTTCACAATCGTAATACCCAAAGACTAGGCTACTTGTTTAGAGGCCCTTTCAGGTCCCACTCATCTGGAATAAAATGGAAGTAAAGCTCTCAGTTCTTCAGCATGTTAACAGTGGCATTGCTTTACACACCATGGGGAAAATCACTGTGTTAGGATTTGTATATTTCATTTAGTAAAATCAGTATGTGTTTATTACTGAATTTCAATAGTCAAGTTCTCAACTGAACGAATTTTATTAAATCATTCAATTATATTTTATAGAATGTTAGTGCTTGTTATTTCTCATTAGTTAGCTTGGATCTTTCACCTTGTTTATGATAAGTTATTATAATGGAGTGGAACTGGCATGTGCTGATATGCTGTATCTCCGCAGAGGGTCCTATAGAAGTAAATATGACCGAGGTTCCTATAGAGGAGGTCGAACTGCAGCTTAAACAGCTGGGCATTCAGTTTGGGGGACACTGGAAGCCCAAGGACTGCAAACCACGCTGGAAGGTACCTTATTTTTTCTATGCTTAACTTGCTTTTAAATGGGGGGAAAAATGATAGTTTTAACATGTTGGTTCTGTGATACTCAAAACTCTGCAGGTCATGAATCAAAATGGTGAAAAGAAATGACTTGACTATTCTACTCCCATTAATTTAGTATTGTTTTGTTAGTCAGAAATTAACATTACATTTCCTGTGGGATTTCATGTGATTGGACCACAAAAAAAAAGATTTTCACATCACCAGATACTATCCAAATATGTTATCTTTAATTTAAAAGTGTTTCCATCCAAATCCAGTGAATGATGTAGCACTTTATGTACATAGTCCCCATATTTTAGGATGCAAACATGCTTTGACTATCCACTAATATAAAGTTAGTGATCATTTGTAATCATTACATCTCAATGTTAACTTGGTGCTCCATATCATGGTTATCATTCACTAAGTTATTCACAGGCTAGGGCAGAAGAAAAAATGGATTTTGCAATTAAGGAGCTGAGCTTATGCCATCTGCTGCCACTGTTGGGTGAAAAAAAGAATTGCAACATCCTACACAGAGACTCCACTGCCAATTACTATCTATGAGTAGGCCTAGGGCTGGACTTTAAATACCTCTGGTATGAAAAGTCTTATTTAAAAAGGATCTTTTCACAGTGATGTGTGTGAGAACCCAGATCAGACATGTGACCATATAATGCATTTTATTACACATTAGTGCTCAAATGATACTGATTTTGAGAGAGCTCAAAATGAGCAGGAACATGAATTTAATGGTCAAAAGTTATACTGACATGATTTTTATTTTTTTTTTAATTTAGTAGACTTAAAATAAATTTAAAACAAATTTAAATATTTGGACTGGTACTCTTTTCCTTTTACTTAATTCTTCATATTCTGTGTGTCTTATTTAAGATGCATAATCCTTTCAAAACATATTTAAACAAGTTTCTTTAAACGAAAGTATTGTTTTTAAAAAATGAATAAAAACAACCTGTTTTGATGATTGTGTCTTTCCCCAACTGGTTTATTTACCCCCTTGTTTCATCCTGTGGTTTCCTAAATGAGCAGGTCTTGAATAATGTGTTTGTGAAAATATTAAGGTGCCGTGGTAAGAAGATTCCCCTGAATTGTTTTTCAATTTTTAATTACTAACACTGTATATGACAGATGTCTACAATAGACGTGTCTGTCTCCAAGTTAATGCGTGGTTCTACTGAATGTTATGTGCTGTCATGTCATTTGAAGAGTTTGACTGTAATTATTGTGAAAATTATGGGACAATGTAAAATGGCTTTTACATTTTTTTTACTTTTGTTAAACCAGTGTTTACCAAGGTATCAACATTTGATCCAGGTTTGATTTTATATATATATATATATATATATATATATATATATATATATATATATACAGTACAGACCAAAAGTTTGGACACACCT
>JAOUQZ010000033.1:3861262-3888669 GCA_028564935.1 Neosilurus hyrtlii | reverse complement strand
GCCTTACTTTTTTTTTTTTTTTTTTTTTTTTTTTTTTTTTTGCAGATTAATTTATTTTTTTAGTTGCATCTTTATTTTTAATTTTTTTTTTTACTTTTTTTGTGCACTGTAAACAATGAAAGTGAAGAAAATATATCAGGTGAAGGGACAGGGGAAACATTGCTGGTCATTCATTCGAAGAATTGCTGGGCAGTCAGGTACACAGCTGCTAAATGCTAAAATACTGTGTGTGAGGGAGAGTGAGAGGGATGCGGGTGAGATTACAGCTGTGCATATGAAGTACCTTGTGATGTTGCACTCGAGTGAAATAAGTTGGGCCTGGATGAGAGAGTGATGTCGGTGTTACTCTTGAATGGCATCTGAATAGATTTTGAGCAATGAAGACTTTATGCTGTTAAAGTTTTGAGCTGTTGGTTGGTTGTGCTTTTCTTTGTACATGTTGATTGCCTTTGTATATACAGCTTCATGTTGAAGATGTTTCATAATTTTTTTATGTGATTTTTAGTTTTTGAATAGTGGTCTGTTTTGTTCATTTATATCTGTCCTAAATAGAAAACTGTTTGATATTCGGACATTCTGTGCGCGCGCATGCGTGCGAGAGAGACACCTATTCCCTTCCGCTGAAGTTGGCACATATCAGCTGTGCTGTTCGTGGCACTAGCTTTTCTTCCGCCTGTAGTACTGACATGATCATAGCGCTAATCCCGAGGTGTACTTTACTTCTGAAGCTCACCGATGCTTCTCGGGGTAATCCAACCCCCCACGTTTCACAGCAAACACATGATCATGTAGTGCACTCAGACTTGTTTCTGTGATTCCTCCACTCTGAGCTGTTGGTGCTCTCATGTGGGCTCCTCTGCTTGTGCTGTTCAAGCAAATCTCTATGTTCTCCTTTCAAAAGGTATCTGCGTGCTGAACTGGAGCATGCTTGTATTCTGTAGACAGACAGATTTATCGTTTCCAGATTTCTTCTTCTCTTTGTAAACCTGCAGATTAAAGTCTGTGCACTTTTGAGCAATGGAGTGAGGAATTCCAATGAAAAAGGGTTCAAGAAGAGGGAGGTTAGTACCACACTGAATGAGATTAGAGGTGACGAAGTCCCATTGTGTCCCTGTGTATTGCTTCTATTGTCGAGGTGTTAAAATTAGAATTGATGGGGTACCGCAGGAGTTTCTGTTTGAGAATGGTATAAGCTTGTTTAAAAAAAAAAAAAGAAAGAAAGAAAAAGATTTTTTAAAAATGATAAGATTACATTACCAACCTAACGTCAAACTCTGCACTGACCTAAATTCCCCAAATTGAATGTGTATTCATTTTTATTTAATAAATGTGCACTCCCTAAAGCTCTTTAGTTGGAATTCATTCAATGCACCATGTTATGGAAGAAATTAATATTTAAGTAAAATATATTCTTATACCCTTATAAATAGCTGTCTGGTTAGGAGACAGTATTTTGTGAGGATTGCTGATCAGACAGTGTGTAACAGTATTTCATTAAAGTATAGGTCTTGGATTTTAGTGCATCACTTTAGACTGGTTGGAAGGATTATTCTTTTACGCATAAACAAAGTGAACTTTCACCTTCAGAACCAAACCTGAACATTACAAACTGCGTTAAACCAAGCGTCTTAGCCGAGGTGCTTGCAATGTGCAAATTGTGCAATCTTGGTAACCTTTTTGAAATTTATCAAAGTATTTATAGCATATTTCAAAAAAAATAAGAATCCCAAACCAGGAGGTGTTTAAGCGTCCGGTCTTCGGATTGCATTAATAATTTGCCTTCTGTTTAGAATGTGTTGTCCAAATTTTTCTATCTGTGACCCATTTTTAATTTAAAACCAATTTCACCTCGAGTTTGTATAGGAAAAATAAATTTGCACCCCATCTCTAGTCCATCTTCAAAAGGACTTTTATCTAAATATAGATGTATGCACCACTACAGATAGTGTTATTATTTTTGCAGTATTCATATTTGTGCCTTGAGTTCTTTACACGTTTTCATTCATGATTGATGGTTGCAGTGAGGTGGCTGTTTTGGTGTTTCAGAAATGGAGAGTGCACATTTCTTTTTCACAAGAATTTAATTTTAATCTGGTTTTAAATGTGTACAGTAGTCTTTTTGAACATTTAAAAAGAAAACCTAATAAACCGGAGTAGAAAGCCAGAAGCCAGGAGGACTCTTTCCTGTCTTGTCTTTTTTATTTTTTCAGGGTCCATATTTTCTGCTATTGGAGACAGAATGAAATACTGATTGCTTTGACTGATGTGTACAATCCTCTCCCCCCACCCCTTTTTTCGGTTCTCTTCACTGTGTTACCGGTTTGCTCACTGCATTACACTCTGTAATGACCATTAAAAGAGTTTCTAGTTGAAAACCTATTCAGAGTGAAATCTCTTTCTTGTCTGGATCTGGACCTGTCAAGTTAACCGTTGTACGGATTTGGAAAATGTAGTTTAGGAGGTGCAGGTGCTCAGAATGCTGCATGAATTCAGTCATGTCCTTTCCCCACTACAGCCGTTGTAGTGTAGGAGAAGGGGCTCAGTAAGAGGGCCAGGGTGTAATGACGATGTCCTTCTGCATGAGCCTCAAACACCACCTGCAATCATATAGTCATTAACAAACTTCATACACTGCTTGGGCAAAAATAAAAAAAAATAAACCTGTGCACTCTAGTATTTTACTATCACAGTATGTACTCTCTCCCTCAACTGGCCACTGCTAAAAAGGTTTCTGATTTTATTTCCTAATAAAACAGAATTAGGTTTTCTGTGTTTTAAACATTGAAGAAAAAATGTGGCTTCTCAAATGAGTGTTAATCCAGCCCAGACTCCACATTGGACCAAAACTCCTGGAATTTCATTTAATTCTACTTTTTAAATCGAACTGAATGATAGAAGGCTTTGGGATCAATTTCAGTGTTTTTTAACTTGAGAAAATGAATTTGGATTATTTTTTTTCGTTCCAGGAGGCTGAATAATTAGTCTCCAGAGTATAACCTTTCAGTGAATTCTTTTTTTAAAAACTATTTATTAGAGAAAACAATGACTCACTTCAGCAACATCATGGAATGGTGTGCGACCTTCTGCTTTCCAATAGGCTTTGATGTCAAACTCGACACGATACACACCAGGTTTAAAGTCCTGGTCGGAGAGAAGTTCATGAACCTCACCAATTATGTTTGTGTTTCTGGGGAGAAGCGATATTGAAGTTACTGATGGAATGAGCTCATAAATGATGAAAGATTATAATCTGTTACAATGAACCAGATTCCTAATAATCATCAATGGTGAGGTAATTAAATTCAACTTTTTCAGTTAAACTACTAGTTTTTTGTTTGTTTTTTTTAGTTCTTAGCTGTCGAGAGAATCAAATACAAAGTGATTGATTTTACTATAAACCAAACAAAAAGGATTACTTTTCAATCAATGGCCCTTGAGTGAAGGTGACGTTTAATCACTGAACCAAATAAATCATTAATACTATTTTCTTGACCTTCTTTTTTTAATGTAAAATGAATAATGAGAAATAATCTGTGAAGTAAATTAGAACTATTTGATTTCCATATGTGCAGTATGGTATCAGAACCACACTTAATGCCCAGTATGTATTTCATTTTTGGGGGTGTTTTCTTACCCACTGGTAACTTTTTCCCATGTTTTATCAGCATTTTGACGGAAGACCACAAGTGCCACATTTCCAGCAGGTGCGCCTTTCAGTGCATCCAGGATCTTAACATTTAGAGGGCTATGTACATCTGAGGCACCATGATGATCCTAAGAGGCATGAATGGGTTCAGTGAGTGCAGTGTCAGTGCTCCAGTGTCTATTGTCAGTGTCTAAATGTATATTAGCAAAGAAAAGTTCACATATGGTATTTTATATCATTTGAGGTATATAAAAAGTCTGCAACTTGAGACATTTTGAAGTTACTGAAAAAAGTTAACTTTGTAATTTACATAAGACTGTATTTAAAATCATCTTGGTAGAATTTCCAGAAATGTGTGTGGATTGCAGTAACTTACCACCGGAGCAGCCTGACAGCAGAAAAGTGTAGAGACAAGAACAACAAAAGCAGCAGCTTTGGCCATGGTGGAACACGAATGCAGGCACTGATCATATGCCTTAAATACCTGGAGTAGCCCTTTTTGTGTGCTCCAGTGACTCCATGGGAGAGCTGGGGTACTGCCTTGACCCAACAAATAAGTAGGTAATGTGTAACTTCAAACAAAACTAGTTCAGCGGCAGTTTTATTTCATTCATTCAGTCTAGAACAAAAAGTGGAAAAAATAATTGTTGGACAAAAGGAAGGACTTTTATTTCATGAAAAAAGTGCCTTGTAATAACCTTTTATAGTTGTTTAGATTTAGTTTTCAAAGCCACTTTCAGTAGTTTATATGATTATTTAGCAATGATAGTATGCATGATCTGATGTCGAACAGTCTGGAATTTCCCAGTAAAGGCAGGTCAGTCATTTTTCCTCTTTATACCAGCATTTAGCGAGGTTTCACACCTAAACTTGCTCTTGGTTAAATAAATCCTAAAAGTTTAATAAACATCACTGATGCAACTTCGTTTGTTTCAGTGCACTGGCACAATTCCAGTTAAAACTGTGCACACAAACAGATTTAGGCATTAAAATCACCTTCCCTCGGGCGGAGATCCCAGGAGATCAACAGTTTATGAAATACTCAAACCTGCCTATCTGCTACCAATTACCATGGTTAACCTGAATCTACATGATTTAATGTATTGTGTTGTTGCCACCTATTGGCCAATAACCTTCAGTGAGCAGGGTTACAGGTATTCATATTAAGGTGGAAGGGAAATGCACGTACAGTAGTGTGCAGTGAAGATTCTGCACCACCACTTTTGTCTAAAAGAGCTCCTAATAAAAAGAAGTAAAATTTACTAAATTTTTTGGTGAAAATGTATTGAACAATGCTATTGTAGGCAATGAGAATCAAAAAAAAAATTTCAAAATATTTTGAGGTAAAAGTATGGCTAACACTGAAAATACCAATTTTTCAGAAAAATTTAAAGGTGTCAATTTTTTTTTTAACTTTTGCATAGAATGAATGAACTTCAAACCATATGGAATGGTTTAGCGAGTGAAGAAATTGTACTCGCTAAAAAACCTGCACTATGGAATGGTCTAGTCAGTTTACAATGGTATGAAAAAGTGTTTGCCCTCTTCTTTATTTCTTTTTCTTTTTGCATGTTTGTCACACTTAAATGTTTCAGATCATCAAACAAGTTTAAATATTAGTCAAAGACAACACAAGTAAACACAAGATGCAGTTTTTAAATGAAGCTTTTTATTTTTAAGGGAGGAAAAAAAATCCAAACCTACATGGCCCTGTGTGAAAAAGTGATTGCGCCCTAAACCTAATAACCAGTTGGGCCACTCTTAGCAGCACCAATCAAGGGTTTGTGATAACTTGCAGTGAGTCTTTTTCGAGAATGAACTGCCTTTTTAAGGTCATGCCATAGGTGTCAGTGATGGTTTTCTGCACAACTGGTAGGTCAGCAGTCTTCCCCAGGATTGTGAACTCTTCTGAACCAGACTGTGAGACCATTAAAAGGCTCAGGAACCCTTTGCAGGTGTTTTGTTTTGTTTGTTAATTAGCTGATTAGAGTGTGACATTTTAATTATTTTTTCACACAAATTATTGTATCATTTTGTACAGCAGGGGCAGTGGTGGCAGTGGTGGCCTGGTGGTAGTGAGCTGGATTACTGATCCCAAGGTCGGGGGTTCAAGCCAAACTATCAGTGGGTTGTCACTGCTGTCCCCCCAGTGCAGCTAACTGGGTCACTGTCTGTGGTGAGAGGAATGTAAAAGAACCATTGCTTATTTTCGTCAAGAGTAGGTTGCATAGCCGTCAGCGTGTTTCTGCCCTGTGATGGCCTGAAGAGCTGTCCAAGGTGTACTCTGCCCTCGCCCAGAGTCGGCTGAGATGGGTGCCCGCCTCCCCGCGACCCTAAATAGGAATAAGCGGTTCAGAAAATGAATGTATGAATGATTTTTGTTCAGAACTGTGGATTTTATTTAAGATTTTTTAAAGTTTTCTTGATTATTCAAAGTTAAATGGCTGAAACTTCACTGAGGTGAAGTAAGTCTAATGAGAACTGTAGTGTATAATTTTTTGGGTGGAAATTCCTTCTCTGAAAAGTTATTATTTAAGGATTTCTGCATTAAATCATTGTTTTTATCAATAATGTTGCAGCTAATGATTTAGGTTATAGCTCAAATGTTTTGTTGCATGTAACATAGGACTTGAAGCATATTTCTTGAAGTTTGCAATATCTAAAAAATTATTGAGGTGATATTTATTGCAAGCTATATCAAGTTTTAAGGTGCTAGATGTTTTGGTTATTTAAATTTTTGAATACTTTTATAATGAGTCCTGATTGTACCCCTCAATCATGCTGCTGACCTTTGGTTTATATTAGCTTATGATATCATAGGTAGTAGCTTATTATTATCAATATTATTATCATGTGGCATGAAAGCAAAGGAGACTCTTGTGCATTATGAACTGAGAAGAGTTAAACATATATAAATATATGCACACAGGAAATGACAACCATTTCAGAAACATGGACCCCAGCATTGCGTTTACAGTTATTATCCTTGTTAAATTCTGTGTGCAGACATAAAGCACATGATAGACATGGCAATAATGAACTGTTATTTGTGTTGATGTAGGCGGAATCATTAAACTCAGGTTAATGAATGTTTTTGCTACAGAAAATGTTTTGGTGGCATCTATCAATCAATTGGTATATTTAGGCTTTGATTGGTCATCCAAAAGCTGTGACTGGTCTCTCATTTCGTTGCCTCATGGTGAGGTCTGCTCATGCTTTGTCAGAGGGAAGTGTAACACATTTAACAGGAAGTACTGTCTACCATCTTCCACATACATGAGTGTTTGTGGGGAAATAAAAAAGGCAGGAGGCAGGTCAGTAAAACTCAAAAGGTGTTTATTCTCTATTTTCACATTTCAGCTTTATTAGTTCTTTTTTGCATAACACACACACACACACACACACACACACACACACACACACACACACAGTGTTCTCTGTCTCTCATCTCTCCTTTGTTTTAATCTCTTCTTTCCATTTACTGCTACACAGATTACTCATTCATAGCAATCCCACACAGGTGTAAGTCCTGACCAATCACTTTCTGTCTTGACAAACTGATGCTCAACCATACCTCTGCTTCTACAATGAACTTACTATCTCCAGTGATTAACGATTGTGCTGTGATTGACAGTTGAGAGTGAAACCAGCAAACATGACCAGTTTTGCTCTGTAATAGCATTGCAAATGTTTTCTGTTGTGTCAGTCGGGAGCTGGATAACTTCTTTTATATCTTCATATATATGCCTTCAAGTCATGAGGAATTCAGGAGGTAAGACCACACAATATCTACGATCACATCTGTTAACAGAGCCCTCCTGGCACTTTAACCCATTAACGGGTTATCATCTATTTTACTGACTCCTCTGTAAGGGTTTTTATAGCCCCCTTTCAATATACTTGATGAGTTTGAAACATCTGATCAATCATCAACAATGTAAGTGTCTCAATTAATCATAGCTCTGCGTAGTTTCATGCTTATGCAAATGCTGTAGCCATGAGCTCAATTCTGTTGTCGTGTCCATGTTCATATGCCCACACAGGCCACTCAATGCTTGTGTGCACTGCTGCCATAGGTACTGACTGCACTTGCACTTGTTTTCTTGTTTAGTTAAAGGTTTTTTTTCTTGAGTAGAAATAAAATTTCAAATACTATTGAAAAAGACAGTAAGTTATATTATGGCTGTTTCTTTATTGAAAATAAATGCGAACATTTTCATAGTGCCGCATTTAGACAGTGCCTAAATATTTATATGATTTTTTTATTTCTAACGAGTGGTATCATTTTGTGGGGATAAATAATTCACTTTCCATTCAGGCCTCCCTGAAAAGTAAAACACAATATAGACTGTGAGCACAAGTGGCAGCCTAATCTTTATTGGTGGTAGATAATAGATTGATGGTTAGAATTGTCTCATCTGTGGGTTACAGAGCTCATGTATATTCCTACATAATGGCATTCCTGTACATTCCTACAAATTTAATGGTAAAGTGTTTATCGTGCTTTAGCTAGCCGGTTTAATAAAATTCAGTCAACAGTTTTCTAACATATTGCACTGCAGTTTTTGCTAGTGGCTATTTGAACTGTATTTAATATTGAACTAAGGCAGCTCAGATGTTTTTTTTAAACCAAACAGACTTTATTGCAATGAAAATTAACATAATTTTACAGGTACGTGTTACATTCTGTATCAGCATTGATACGATATGATACTGTTTTCTGATAAAGATACAATTTAACTCCAAACCTCCCAACAAGAGACATTAATAAACCGTATAGTATATCTGAGAAGCATAGAATATGGAGGCAAAGGAATTACTTTATTAAGACTTTAGAATATAATTCAATTCACATTTCCAACACTTGGAATAATGACTCAGTTTATAATGATAATTGACATAATGACAGATAAACAAAGTAAAAAAAGCAACAATATTATACACATACACTGTGTATACATAAAAAATCTGATAAAAAATAGTAATAGTTTTAAATGGGAAATTAACAGGTTTTTTTATATAATTTAATCACTCACTCACTCATTTGCCAAACCGCTTAATCCTACTAGGGTTGCGGGGAGGCTGAAACCTATCTGGGAGGGGTTCCTTGAACAGCTCGCCAGACCATCACAGGGCCAACACACAACCGTTTACAATCACACTCACACCTGGGGCAATTTGGTACAGCCAATTAGCCTACTCTGCATATATTTGGACTGTGGGAGGAAACTGGAGTACCAGAAGGAAACCCACACAAAGAACGGGAAGAAGATGCAACGTCTACACAGAAACGCCTGAGCCCGGGACTCGAACCCAAGACCTTCTTGCTGTGAAGCAGGCATGCTAAACACTTCACCACCGTGCCGGCCATATTTTAAACAAAGAATATAAATGTTCAATATATTTAATATTCTAAAATGTACACTATTTCTATGTTCCTATTTAAATGTAAGCGAATTTGTTATGCTGATGATGTTTACTGCTTTGTACCAAAGGTTGGATTTTCCTCATGGCTAATGTATTCTATTGAAGCATGTGATTCGATGCCACTCTGATGGATCTGATCCAAAATAGATTAGTAGGGTTTGCCAGGTTGGTTGCACACAGTCATTAAAACTAAAAAGGGGACATAAGCGTTAAATCCTTCTGAAATTCATGTAAATATTTCAGAGTTTCAGACATGGGGAGATCATATAGAGGCATCCAACATCGGCAGTAACGTGAGCTTGAGACGGAACCAGGGACCTCAGAGCTGTGAGGCCCCAATGTTATCCACAGCATGACTGTGTCATATCACTGCTCTTTAAATCAGCATATTCTTAGCTAGTAGTTTGCATATAATTAAGTCTGTCCTGCATTAGAATAAACCAGTAATGTAAATGAAGTGAATATGTGCAGTTTGCATGAAGATAAAGGTTGTATCTAATAAACTGTCAAGTCAGTGTACATATGTTCAAATCTTTGATTAGACCTGCAACATTGCAGGCTTAGTCTTCTTCACATTCTGTTTTGTCTTTTGCTTCCCCTGGTTGTACATCTTAAGGTACCTTGAGTTGCTGCCTGTCTTTCTCTCCCTGAACTACTACAGAGGAGACAGCTAAGCCACCTGTATTAATCACATTTGGACCGTTACCTAACATGACATTTCCTTGTAATGTAGAAATCCCATCAATCAGATACATTCCTTGCTGTTCTACTTCAGTGTTCGGTTGTAAGCTAGCACTCGGGAGAACTAGCCCCTGAGCTCCTGCAAGATCCTGTACTAGGTACATTCCCTGTACAGGCTCTTCAGCTAAAATCACAGCTCTAGGTGCTTGACGTTCCACCAGGTAGTACAAAGGCTGCTGCTGATGCACAAGCAGTGTCGGACTAGTACTTATACTGCTTGATCTGCTGATAGTCTGGGAAAAATTGGCGACTGTGCTGTGCTGTGGTGGAGGCTGCTCAGATTTCACCTCAACCTGAACTGCACTAGTGGCTATAGAATTCTCACTTCTGATACTGGTATCCACTGACTTCACAATTTGTTCAACTTGTTCTAATTTAAGTGGTGGAGGACTACAAATAGTTGCTAAATTCACAAATTTTGCATCCAAGTCATTTAGGAAACCCAGGCCACCATCAGCTTCAATGATACCTTCAAAGTCTAAGGAGCCAACAGGAGAGTTTTCACCTTCATCGTTAAACACCAACACACTGTCTCCAAGAACAGGACTGTCACCCAGAAACCTTGCTTTCTGTAAAAAGTAAGAAATAATACTCAGTACTCAGTATTTGTGTGAGTGTATGTGTACATCATGTACAAATAGGTCCACATACTGTATGTCCCAGGAAAGTCCCAGTCCCAAATTTAAATATCAGACCAATATTAGATTGGCAGCTAAATATTTTAATTGCAATTTCATGTCATTTTATTTGAATAGATCGTTTAATTGGGTCGCATCTACACTGGAGCCCATTTTGAGTTCTGGTTGGTGTGTTCTTTTCACTTCCTGTTGCATTTTCTGATGTTATTTTGCTGTTTGGCTTTTGGCTTATTATTGTGCTTTGCCCTTTTTGGCCACTGTAGCATTAGCTCTGATATTCTAGCAACAAAAAAGGACATCCCACTACATTTGAATAAGATGTATTTAATTTCCTACCTCAGAAAAATATCCATGAAGATAGTCATCTGGCAGTGCCATCTCTTCATAATAAATACCATGCATCTTCTTTCGAAATGATCCTGAGCGGAGAGAGTTTCTATGGGCCAATACTAGGGTTTGCTGAGCATGTCCTGCATTGTGCTGATGTCCATACATCATGCCATCAACCTCCATAGCACCTCTATTTAGCTCTTCATTGAGCGCCATGGTCTCAAAGGCCTGTGCACTTTGCACCATGGAGGCCTTGGTGAAAGCACTACCAACCGCCGCCACATTTTGTTGCTCCACCAAAACAGGAGCCAACAACAGAGGCACTGACTGCAAAATGTAGAGTGAACAAAAAATAAACAAGAAATGTTATTAGTTGAATGTATGGTATGGTAAAAATATAATATTTTTGTATGGTGTTTTCAGTAGGAAGATGCTGGGTATGTAGAAGGTGGTTAACAAATTGCCATGTTGGATAACAATTTGGCTGACACCTTTAACCAGACCCTCCTTCTTAAAAAAAAAAAAAGTATTTTTTAAAGTATTTGTCACTTTTTATAATAAGTTCACTTGCTGCACCCAGAGTTTACATGTAAATGCCGTAGCTGCACCATAAAAATGTGTGAAGTCATTACAGTTGAAATTTACCTTGTCTTCCCCCTTGCCTTCAGTGTTGTATTCAATAAGATATTCTTTTGTATCAAAAGGCATCTCTGAGAATTCCCCAAATGTCCCACATTGACAGAATAACAGCAACAGGGGAATAACTGAAAACATCCCAAAACAAGCCAAATCATGCTATCAGTATACAATAGAATAGTGACTTCTAGGTATATTGTAACACAGATGATAGGATGATAGGAACATGAAAAATATATAAAAGTGTAAATGTTTTTGATTCAACCCACACATGAACAGAATTAGTGCTGCAATAAGTGCTGCAATGGCAGGAGCTCCCACTTTGGCTGAAGTACCATACTGACGGGCTAGTCTTGAGATACATGTTCGACTTTTTTCACAGGTGCACACCTCTAACTGAAGTTTTTGCTTGTCTTCACATGCCAGCCCCTGTTTGTCAGATATCTCCACACTGAGCTCATAAAATCCTATCCATAAAGGCTCCTTAGCATGAAAGCTAACCATTGTATCTTAAAAAGAGAAATAAGTCATATAAGTGTCCGACATTTTTGATAACATCACACGCCTTTCAGTCAGAATAGGCAGTGTTTCAATGTTTATTATCCTTAATATGTACAGGAACATAATGTATTATAGAACAATGACTGTGTGCCTTACCATTTACAGGAACCATCTCCCATTTTCCATGAGTCTCCTCCTCTATCAATACAAATTTGTAAGGCTGTCCATTGGGGTCGTCATCCATATCAAATGCAGTCATATTTACCACGACACTATCAGAACAGATACTCTGATAGGTGCTGATCAGTGTAGGACAGTTGTCATTTGAATCTTGTACCTTCAGTGCTATTGTTCCTGTAGCTGTTTTGGGTGGCACATCTAAAAGTGGAGGAAGAGGCACTTAAAATATTATTACATGCTTAGTGTTAAAACAGTATAAATAGTCATTAACTCAGGAATAGGCCTTTTTTGGGTTGCCATCAGTGAGTTTCTGCCCTGTAATGGCCTGGCAAGCTGTCCAGGGTGTACTCTGCCCTCGCCCAGAGTCCGGGAACCAGGAAGAGTTAATTGTGTATAAGTATATACTCAAGGGAAATATATATTATACTTATATTATCCTTGTAAAGCTTCTGTGTACTGTCTTAAAGCACAGAATATATAGATATGGCAATAATAACCTCCTTTTTCATGCTGACGTGAGCGAGACATTTAAACTTGTGTTTGTTTTCAGATGGTTTTGACGAACACGTGTTTGGTTGCATACAATCAGTGGTGTCTTTAATCTCTGGTAATCGCTCAGTCATGCCGCTTGAAAGTTCAGCTTAGTTGAAGTCCATGGCCATCCACTTCAAGTCGCTTGAAAAATCTTTACCCTCTCATCACGCGCTCATTGAGTTTGCATGGTCGATTGTCGCTCGCCGCTTCCTGTGTGAATGCAGCTTCAGGAATCCCATTTTAAAAGAAGCATTCAAGAAAGTTCTCGTCAAAAAAGGTTTATTCCTGCCATTGCCTGCTGTAATAGTGCCGCATTTCAAATACTATTCTCCCATTCAGGACCTCTGAAGGACAGTGAAGAGACTGTCAATGGTGTCATTGCTGTGTGGTGCATGATCAAAGACACACAAAAAACAGGTATGGAAACTCTTATAGGTGCATAAAGAACAGTCTTCTTGCTGCCATACTGCTGTAGCCTAGCGAAGCACCTTTTCAGTGAGTATTGGGATTAATTGTGCAATCTTGTCCTGATCAGTGGCATCAAGAGGGACAAGAATTGCATTGAGGACTGGAGTAGGAAGGCTATGCAGGCTGCAGCATCTCTGTTGTATTTTTCTGATAGCAGCACAGGTGAGAGAGTCGAAGTGCGGTGCAACGCAGCTGTGGCAGGTGCAGGCGGTGGCATGGCTGTAGCAGGGATTGTCATGCCTTTGCACTGCAAGAATGCAGGACGCACAATATCGAGATATCAGAAGCAGAGCAGATATTTATGAGTATAACACAGAATAACAGGGGCAAGATAACCAGCTTGGTAATGACTGGCAATATACCCAGAGATCTTATACAGTATGCTGATAAGTAGGTGTGGGTGTGAACTGGTGTGCTGTGATTATGTGATGCATGAGTAATCAGGTAACTGAGCGGTTAATGGAATGCTGGAAGGTGTGGGTGGGTGGGTGTCAGAGGATGATGTGACAAGAGCTCTGTTTTCTTTTTGATTCAAAATTTGCTTTGATGAGCTTCATTGTATTCTGTATGCAATATACTTTAATACAAATTTGAACACAACTCTGCACTCTTCACTTTTTTTTAAGTACCCTGACCTGATGTTCTCCTTATGCTACTTTTGTAGTAATAAGATTACATTAACTGCAGATTATTTATTTATTTATTTATTTATGTTCTCATTTCTCTTTCTCTCTCTTTTTCTCCAAACTTTCAGAATGAATATTTGCTGGTTGAAGAAGAGGCTTGCGTCTTGCTTCTCAGCCATAATAGCCCAATGGATGAGGAAAGCATCTAACAACAGTTTTTGAGCTGGTCTGGATATCTTCTGCAATGTCTGCAGCCTTGGGGATGGGGATTTTTCTCCACTGCTTGAATTCTTCACGGAATATTCAAATTGTCGACTATCTGTCGAGCTCCTGAAGTGCGAGGCATGCTTGCATAATTTTAGCACAACTTTGTGCACCTTTATACAGCAATCTGTCTAGTGATCATTAAATTTAAGTCATTAAATTTAAGTCATAAAAAGTTCAACATTGAAGGTAAGAACACCACGGGACCTACGACCAGGTCGACCTGGACCACCAAAAAGATGGTTTTGCTCCGCAAAGAGAGTAGTGGAGAAAAATCCCCGTTTCAAGGTCGCAGACAATGCAGAAGATATATTTACATTAATTTATCTTAGCCAACTCTAGGCGAGGGCAGAGTACCTGTACAGCTCGCTGACAGCAACAGTTCACCAGGTCATCGCAAGGCTAACAAATACACAACCATTCACACTCACACCCATTGGCCATTTGGAACTGCCAATTAGCCTACTGTGCATGTTTTTGGACTGTGGGAGGAAACCAAAGTACCCAGAGGAAACCCAGGCAAGCACAGGGAGAACATGCAAACTCCACACAGAAATGCCCCGAGCCCGGGATTCGAACCCAGACCTTCTTACTGTGAGGCAAATGTACTAACCACCACTTCATTCTAAAGTCAATTGTAAATCCACATTTTGAAAGGAATATTTAAAAAATACTTTTTAATAAATAATAAATATTAAAACAAGAATTTCTTTCCTGGAGAAAGGGAGAAGAAGAACCCTAGGGGGTTCATAACTTTGTCATCTTTTGACTGTTGAAGATTTTAAAGTTTCTTTGTTGTGGCTCAGAGTTTGACATGTTGCATGTTCTCTGATTCTGATTTCTGTCCACCACAGTTATAAAGTAGCTACAGTTATTTGCTAGTATACTAGTCAGTATTTGAGTTACTGTAGGAATCCTGTAAGTACCACCCACTCTGGCCATTCCAGTCTGACTTCTCTCATTAGGAAGTCTCTGCCCACAGAACTGCCACTCAGTGTCTATTGCTTCTTCCCCATACATATCTGACTGCACTATATTAGGATCAGTAGGTTCCAAAATAATTAGGCAAAATAATTTCTGGCAACAACGTCTACAACTATGTCAAAGTCACATTTCTTTGCCATTCTAATGTTTGATGTAAATGTTATTAAATATATCCCGCATTAAAAGAAATATCAAATTCTTAGTTCCTTAAATGTCTTGCCTTGTGTCATGCAGAGGATTTTTGCGATGTAGGTTCCATTAACCAGGGAATTGGACTCTCTATCTGGTATCTTTGTCAGTTTAATTTCTGATGTCTCCTCGTCAATAGATAGCCAGTTCTCTGGATCATGTCCTTTTGCATACCTGTTATAGCAATTTAATGTCAGTAAATGTTCGAAACCATCCAAAAAATTACATTGGGAATGCTAGGCTCTCAGAATATGGTAGAAATGTGGGATTAAATGCAATCTTGTATTAAGGATTGTTGTACATAGATCCTGAAGTAGATTTATCAAATGTATTTTTTTAAGCCTACCTGACATTTTCGGCAATTTTACCAGTATCATGATCCAAGGCAGGAAAGGACCCAATGACCATGGGAACTTTTACTTTCTCTGGGTCCTCTGACACAGGCAACTCCTTCACTGGTGGTGAAAATCCTGGGCCTTCAGACAAGTTGATTACAGCAATTTTAATTGGATAGCTCTTTCCTCCAGGTGGCACTGAACCAGGTTTAGGACCAGGTTTACTTCCAGGTTTGGAGCTAGGACTACCGTCAGGTTTTCCTTCAGGTTTGACACCAGGTTTAACTCCTACACCAGCACCTACATCTACTCCAGCATCCCCACCTGCATCCACCCCGACATCTCCACCTGCATCTACTCCAACACCTACACCTGCATTCACATCTACTCCAACCCCTAAATCTAACCCTACATCTACATCTGCATCTACCCCTACTTCTACCCCTGCCCCAGCTCCTGCCCCAGCTCCTGCCCCAGCTCCTGCCCCAGCACCGATTCCAGATGGTTTATGCTGGTCAACATCTAAAATGAGACCCAAGGACAGTGCTGTTCCATTTATAAAAGGAGCTACATTTGAAATAGCAATGTCAAGATCCAGCATTTTGACCTTTTCATAATCCACAGGCTTCAAGCATTAAGTTTGATGGCAGAGAAGAAGAGAAGAGAAAGAAAACAAAAGAAAATATGATTAGAACAAATTAAATTCAGTAGAAACAACAACAACAACAACAAAAAAGAAAATCCAACAATAAGATCAACAGTATCAACAACAATAACAGCTTAAAACATATATACCTTGACCAGCTTTAAAATGCCCTCATTTGTGTTGGGGTCTGTTTCTATAGTGAAGATTTCATCTTCGTTACCCTTGACAATGTCGAATACAGCCAGCCAGTTATCAGTACTCTTCAAATCCTTATCCAGGGCTTTGATTCTCATCACAACCACATCAACTGCACCTTCCTCAATAGCACCAGTATACTAAAGTAGGGGATGAAAACATAATTGTCACAAGGAGATTGATGTAATACTGTGGTCAGAAATAATGCAACCTTTGCTTCAGGAATATGACTTTTAACCCTTCAGTACTATTCCCTGTGTGTTTATCCAGTGCGTACAGCTTATGTAGTAGACAATTCCTTATGCATGAATATTTAAGCATGCGTCTTGCCTTCTGTTTCCTCCCACAGCCCAAAGACATGCACATCATGTCAACTGGCTACTTTAAATTGCCCATAGGTGTGAATGGGTCTGGAGACTTATAGTATTAAATAAGCAATCATTAATCAATAAAAATTATATTCATTACTAATGGAAATTCTAGACCAAAACTTGATAATTTGTAAAGTAACTTCATTATGCTATAAGCTTTATTATGTCACAGCCCAGGCCATTTCTGCAGCACTTAGGACCTACTACATTTCCCAGCAACCCTTACACCACTTCCAGACACATGACTCCCATCGCATGCTCACGGCACAACTGTTTCTCAATACACTGATTAGCAGCACTATATAAGGACTCTGAATTGCTTGGGGTGAAGAATTGTTCTGTGTATCTCTGACAGTAATTACTGAGCCTTTTCGTTTATTATTTGCCTTTCACGTGTATGAGCCAATGTTTTCTAATGACCTTGATTTTCGGATCAGCCTCCAACAACCTGACATATTGTTTCAACTGTGCCTGTGTTTAGCGCTGCCTTCTGAATTTTCCCTGCTGTGTGGTTTGTACATCAGTTTACTTCTGCCTGTCCCACATATGAACTTTCTGCCCTCTTCTGACTATTTGTTACTATTTAACCCCTATTTATTACAGTTGCATCAATTATCAATCTGTTCCACACCACATTGAGACACATTACTTTCTGATGTGATAAATGTTAATATTTATTATTTATTCTGAATACATTATTAATATTATTACTGTTATTTTTTTAACTGTGATGGCCTGGCGAGCTGTCCAGGGTGTACCCCGCCCTCGCCCAGAGTCGGCTGAGATGTGCGCCAGCCTCCCCGTGACCCTAATTAGTATTAAGCATTTCAATGATGTTTTTTGTTTATACAGGAATATATCTGACTTGAGTGGTAAGCGTAGCTAATAAAACGGTCAGTAAGTACAGCAATGAGATAGGTGCAGACTCTGTTAATTATAATATTATAAAAAAATTATAATATTATAAAAAATTCATTACCTCATCTTTTTCAAGCGTAGGAACATTGTCATTGATGTCCAAAATATTGATCTCCACTGTACCAGTTGCAGTGTTACCATTCTTTGCTCCGTCCATGTCTACTCCTTGTACTATTAAAGTGTACGAATCATGCGTCTGTATGAGTAAACCAGATGTAAGACACCTCCATTCATAAAGTTCAGGTCACACAATCGTTCTGTGGTAAGATTATCACATGCCTCTCTATCTAAGGTGGGTTCTTTAACATAGATCTTCCCAGTTTCTCTGTCAATACTGAACAGCGAGCTTGATCCTTCTGGAATTTGCTTCAATATAGTGTATGCAATCTTTGCATTGGGTGTCCCCTTTTCATCTGCATCATCAGCAGTTATCTGCATGACAGGGGTTCCTACAATGTTATATGAAACATGCTATTAGATATTAAAGAATGCAATACAATGTGTCCACATTTTAATATAAGGAGTGGAAATCCATTGTACTCCGTTTTACAGAAAAGTGGATTTTAGTTATGGGAAGGATTCGTAGTGCGTGCTTACCTACTTTACTGCACTCTTTTATTGACCCTTTCAAAAACTTGAACTTTGGGGAATTGTCATTTTCATCTTCAACAAGGACTTTCAGCTCGATTTCTTCCTCAGCCATACTGCCATCTTTGTACTTAGCAACCCCAGTCAGCTACAAGCAGATGTGACACAGATATCAGTCAGCCAGGATTATAAATAATGCTCAAAATGAAACATAGCTGCAAATGAAAACTTAATTTGCATAATTACTGGAAGACTAAAAAGTTGTATCAAAGTTATAACGTAAGAATGTTTGTAATGTCATTCAACTCACATTGTAGAGGTGTATGTGCTCTCTGTCCAGAATCCCTGTGATTCTGACAAAGCCGTTTCTGGGGTTGACAACAAACAGGTTATATGGCTCTTTGTCAGCACCGTGCCCTCGCAGGCTGTACTCAAATGGTTTTTCTTGAGTATCCTTATCGGACCTGATCTAAACAAAAACAAACAAACCTAAAATAAATAAATAAATAAACAAATAAATAGCAACAACAAAATTATAATAAATATTTTTTTTAATTAGCTATGATTTTATCCATCCATCTTTCTATCGATGCATACTGTAGAATAAACTTGAATGGATCTGGGTTGGGTCTCACTCACCCAGTCACTGAAATTTAACCTCCACGAGGTGGAGCACTTACCGTGGACCCATGGTAGCATGACCTGACAAATTCACATTACTTTACATAAATAAAGCCAGAAAAGTTTATTTAATTTTGTAATCTGGAAAAGCTTTTTACATTCTGTAATCTAATGTGTTATACTTTGCTTACATATTTACATAAACACGGAAAACGTTTATGGCATTTGGCAGACACCCTCATACAGAGTGACTCACATTTGTTTCTTATACAACTGAGTAATTGAGGGTCAAGGGCTTTACTCAAGGGCCCAGCAGCTTTGTGATACTTGGGCTTGAACCACTGACCTTCAGATTCGAATCAGAATCAGAATACTTTATTGATCCTGGAGGAAATTGTGTGCACACAGTTGCCACATTCCAAGCATAGCCTTAACCACTGCCTCAACATTCCTGATGTTATGATTTAAAAGACTTGACATAAGAGCCAGTTTACATGATCCTCAAGGATAATCTTTTATAACATTTCTAACAATCTTTAGATTTTTTAAACCGCTATTTGCATTATCATTATCGTTATCATTACATGCACACAAACACACATTGTTATTTCACCTAGACCAAATTAAAAGTAAACACATTTTGTAAGGAATGAATATGATCATTAAGACAAGGATGCATGTGTGTGAAATAAAGCCTCTTGTTGTTAATATTATTAATTTAGATCAAGACATTAGCCATTTTTAAATGCTAGGCAGCTAATAATAATGATTTTACCACTGTTATCAACAACTCCATCAAAATTAGCATGTGCACCAGATTCAATCATTTTCTGAACCGCTTAATCCTAATTAGGGTCGCAGGGAGGCTGGCTCAGGCACAGGGATCTAAGCTGACTCTGGGCGAAGGCAGAGTACACCCTGGACAGCTCGCCAGGCCATCGCAGGGCAGAAACACGTGGACAGAAATGCAACCTACTTGTGACAAAAGTCAGCAATGGTTCTTTTACTTGCCTCTCACCACATACAGTGAGAGACACGGCCGACCAGTGATAACCCAGTTAGCTATGTATGTTTATTTATTCTTTAAGTTTACAGAAAGTGTGCTGCATCATGATATCACACAGCCTTATTTAAAATAAAAAAAAAAATCCTGGCAGCTTTATAAATCTCTGGTTAACAGTTTGTAGTATTAACATTGTTTTTGGTTTTGTAGGTTCATAGTTATGTTAGTGATCACAATTGAAGTAATAATATAAATGAAAACAGGGATCATTTAAAAAATACTGATAGTTTTTCTTTACTGGTTGGCGTGATCTGGAATTTGTCATTGTTTTTTCCAGATACTTAGATTTCCAGCATTTGGCAGACGCTCTTATCCAGAGCGACTTACAATTGTCATTTTTATACAACTGAGCAATTGAGGGTTAAGGGCCTCGCTCAAGGGCCCAACAGTGGTGATAGTGGGGATTGATCAGCTGACCAGTAACCCAGTAACCCATCACCATATATATATATAATCTTTGCATTCAGGTTGTTAATGGTAATGCTAACATTCACCAGGCTCTAAATCTGAATATTTAAAATACTGTTGTTTTGCCTTTATTATAATTTTGCTGTGTAAAACTTCAGAACAATGCCAGTCAACTGTGTTACGTGGGAAAAACTCAAGTGATCTGCTCCTATAACCATTTACCCTCCTGCCAGGGTGTGAAATTAAACCAAAACTCTCAGCTCACTGCATCTCTTTATTGATTCTTTCTGTCCTTGTTGTTGTAAAACTGATAATTAAAATATTCACCATCAGTCTGATCATAGTTCTGTCTCATACTTTTAGCCAAAAGCAAAAAGTAAAACATTTTGTATGCATGTGAAATATACTTGTAAATGTTGTTTTATTCCTGTTAGCCAGTGACATGTTTAAGAATTTCAAAACCTGTAAGTCCAGTTTCTCTCTGATGTCTTTAGGGTGTATTTCATAGGCAGACTCTCGCTCTGAACTCTAAAACTGATCATAACATGTCGAAGTTATGTGAGAAAAATGATCTCTCTGCTTTCTTCAAAAGCTTGCCTTTCATATACTTTTACAAGCCTAAATTTTATTTGCATGATTGAGTGTGTGCTTACCTTTGCAATGAATGGTTGTTTTGTGTAATCAAAATTCTCTTTGAGCTTCGTTGGTGGAAGAATCCACTCCCGCTTCTTTCTCCTCAATCCACTTACATGTCGAGTTGCCTTAAACATGAATATTTTGGTCATTGTACATTAATAAATGTGATTGTGTGTTATTAAATTTAGTGAGGGGGTTACACTGGCTTATTTTTAATAATAATAATAATAATAATAATAATAATAATAATAATAATAAAAGAATAACACCACAATAAGTATAAGTCTGTTTTTAGAAGTCTTCTATTTAGGGTGTATTCCTGCTTTAGTGTTGTAGGTGCAGGTTCCCAATCTACTATCACCCTGATCATTACTGAAGATGAATAAATAAATGTATATTAAACTGTGGTTTAACAAGGAGACACCTGACTCACGTTACCAATAAGTGTGTTACGTGGAATTTACCACAGTGTGTCCATTACATTTGATCATTATTATTTTCAATTAAAATAAGTGTTTGAAATTATTTTGTATAGACAAGCAACCTAAGAATGGATTAAGTTATCTATAAAACTTACTGACTTAGCTAATATCGTCTTGTATGCAAATGATGGAATTTTATGAGCCGTTGACAGACATAGTCTGCCTTTATTGTTTACCCTCAAACACATGAACACACCCTAGAGACGCCGAGTGCCAAGGAAAAAAAAGAACCTAGGGGTGACTTAAATAATTAAAAAGATAATGTTAGGGGAATTTGTGCTCATTTATCCTCTTTAATTTTTTTTATCCTGCACTGTATCATGGGGGATCCACAACACAGCCCAAGGACCCTGCATATATATATATATATATATATATATATATATATATATATATGTATGTGTGTGTGTGTATATATATGTGTGTGTGAGTGTGTGTGTGTGTGTGTGTGTGTGTGAGATGAGATTAGATAGAAAGAAAAATATAAATAAATTACATCTTTGTCTCTTTTATAATAAATTATATAGGAAAACTTTTACTGGTATGCAAAATTATGCATTTGGTAAGCATGTTATTATGAATTATTTAACATTACTAACTTAATTTAACTTAATTTAGTATTACTTTTACACTGCTGAATACAAGTTGAAAAACAAGTGCTGTTTTAATATTTTATTATAAAACTATTACGAAACATCCTGGATTCCGTGATTGTTCAATTTAGATGACAGTTGAGGATTAGTGAAAATACAAAATTAAAAAAATCCAAATTAAATATCAGTAACAATGCTGTATCAAGTGGACTAATGTTACTCACCACAGTCATAAACATCAACAAGAGCAAGCAAAGTCTTCCCAGCTTGAGGAAAGCCATGACTACCGAGGGCCTGCAGTTAACAGCAGTGAACACTCTCTGCTCTTTTCTCTTCCCTCTCTTCGTTTGCTTCTGGCTGATAAGAACTGGTTGTTTGCCTGTCAGTAAGAGGGGGGGAGATGCTAAACATCTTATGGCTGGGCCTCTTAATGAACATTCTTTGTTTTGTCCCGCCTACAGGTACTAAAATATTCATTTCTATAGGTTTCCTAAACTCTGCCCTCTATACAATTCTTATATACAGTATATACTATATATATATATATCCTATATACAATATCCCATCTTCCTGTACTCATTCATTTATTCTCACTCTATCATTAATTTGTGCAGTCATTGAGAAAGTCCAAAAGGAGAATGCTATTTTCCAGACCATAACATAAATATTATACAATAATTTGACTAGAGTCTTTAATTCATGTGCTTTATGTAAAAACTGAGTTTTTGTTTAATATATGAAGGAGCACAAGTGAAATCTTGGTGTTAGATAGTGAACAAAAAATTGTAATCTTCACAGAGAAATGTACAGAGTGACAGGATTTACAGAGCCAATAATATTACCCACTACTGTGTTGCCAACAATGGCAAAAAAAAAAAAAACCCACACAATTTGCAGCATAATAGCAACATAATGAACAGCTCTCCCTGTGATTGTGTGGGTTTCCTCTGGATACTCCTGCTTCAACCCACGCAGTCCAAAAACATGCACAGCAGGCTAATTGGTTCAGATTTCCCCCAGGTGTGAGTGTGAATGGTTGTATGTGTGTTGGCCCAGCAATTGCTTGGCGAGCTGTTCAGGGTGTACCCCGCCATCCCCCAGAGTCGACTGGGATGGGCCCCAGCTTCCCTGCAACACTAATAAGGAAAAAAAAGATGAGATGAAAAACTCACACTTAGTGAAATAAGTGCAGCCATCTTCTACTGAAACCTGTTGCCATTTTTATAGAGAAAGACAGATCCAGTAAACCATCTTTCAGTCATATAACTAAAAATTACTCCACTACTCATTTGCCAAACCAGTTAATCCTACTGGGGCTGCAGGGAGGATGGGGCCTATCTCAGCCAACACTTGACGATGGCACACACAACTACTGACACTCACACTCAAACCTAGGGGCAATACGGAACAGCCAAGTGGCCTAATGTGCATGTCTTTAGACTGTTGGAGGAAACTGGAGTACCCGGAGGAAACTCATATAAGCATGGTGAGAACATGCAAACTCACCTAACACCCAGAAATGCTCGAGCGTGGGACTCAAACAACGGACTTTTACTGTTGATTTCCTAGTGTGAATATGAGATTATTGGAAATGTACTGTTTGTCGTCACAGCTTCCCTGAATTCAACAGCCTATACACTCCAGCGTCAGTTGCCTAATGATGATGAGTTCTTTTTTGCATTCTTCTTTGGCTTATGAAGTATGAACCACTCTGTTAAATGGTTCACTAATTTAATGTCAATGTGATTAAGCAAGGCGACATTGTGGCGCAGTAGTTAGCGTGTCCGCCCCACAGCAAGAAGGCCTCCAGTTTCCTCCCACAGTCCAAAAACATGCACAGTAGGCTAACTGGCTGTTTTAAATTGGCCCTAGGTGTGAGTATGAGTGTGAATGGTTGTGTGTATGTTGGCCCTGCAATGGTCTGACGAGCCCAGGGTGTACCCTGCCCTTACCCAGAGTTGGCTGAGATGGGTGCCAGCCTCTCCGTGGCCATAATTAGGATTAAGCGGCTTAGAAAATGAATGAATGAATGAATAAATGTTATTAAGCATTAAGAGATTTCTTCTCCTCCCTTTTAACAACCTTAGTAGAACTAACAGTAAAAACACACTTCATAAAAATCAGAGCAGTAATATACACTTTTATTCGTTATATCAAAACCCACACATAACAGTGGTCCAAAATAAGCAACGCACACAATAGGTGATAATTAAAACACTATACCAAGCACACACTTGTTATTGTGAATTATTATTCAAATGAATATGCTTCAAAGTTAAAAGTAAGACACTGATATTTTTGATAGTAAAATGAACTATTACAAAAAATATAAATAATAATTAAAAAAAAATACAGGTTTCAGAGTGTAGAAAATAGATCATCTCTCAGTTCCAGCTGTTAACAGAGCTCATTTTACTGCATTGGATATGTTCACAAGAAAGAAGAAAATGCCTCAGGATGGAAGGACAAGTTAACACCTGTGCAGTATTTGCACTGCCATCATGAGAACTGTGAGCTTATAAAACGAAATCCCCACCCCTCAGTAACCCCAATACCACGTCTTCTAATATCAGTTCTGTTTTTGACTTGAACTCTGATATGTGATGTAGTTACTATATTTCATACATTGATTGGACTTTCTATTGTTTAATTTACCATCTTCACCCCAAAATAAAGATTTGCTACAAAGCTACAAGTAGGAACTACTCCTCAAATGAATCAAAAACTGGTACTGCACAGAGAATCCAAAACCAGTAATCAAGGTTCCTAAAGAGGTAAAGAGAGAAAATGATATATATTCATGACAGCTATTCTCCTCTTTATGAACCACAAACACTATATTTCAAACAGGTGCATATATTTTGAGTAAATATTTAGGAAATGGAAATGATATGATATGATTGGTTCACTATCTTGGTTAATATTGTAATAATTGTAAATAATGATTCACTGAAAATGGCAAATAAACACTCATGGCTAGCAACGGTCACTGATGCCTAGAAATTCATCAAAAAGCCTTCTAAAAAATATATGAAGAAAGCCATACAATATAGAGTTTTTAAAGGTAAAAAAGTAGCTTTTCAAACTGCCAATGAGTTTCAAAAGATACCAGTGTCAACAAAGTGTGCTGAGCTAAGTACATACAAAAGATACAAGTGTCATCAATACATTTTTGTCCAAGCTTAATTGTATCATTCTGCTGTTTACTTAAGAATGGTTTGCACAGTAATGTGAATTTTGAACAGATATACAAGATATGAAAAAAAAAAACAAAGCGTTAAACAAGTGTCTAAGGAAATGTTTCCTTTGTGTGAGAAGTTAGTGCAAAGCTCACAGTAAAACCAAACAACGAGCTGTTTTCCATCACAGGCACGCCAGAAATCACTGAAGCCAATAAAGTGCTAAACTCGTTTTTAAAATCATTCAGAAAGTCTGGAGAAATTCGTCCAACAGTTCATAATAATCCCCAGACTGTGAAGTCGTGGAAGGATTGTATCCATCCAAACTACGAAAAAACAGCCTGGATTGCTGTACAAGGACCAGACTTGTCTTGAAAACCACTGTAAAATTCCAAACTATAAAATCCCTGTGACATTGGAGGTATTTTAAGCTTGACAGACGCAAATTCTGAGCTGTTCTGGCAACAAACAAAACAAAACAAAAAAACCCTAAAAAAAAACATGGCAGGCTGGCCAGCACAAATAATCCCTTGGATGGCAGAATATTTGAGTACCCTTCAGTTCTGAGAACATATTCAGATTGTAAATTAACTATTTAGTAAACTAGTAACTCTACTATAGTTGTATAGTTATTTATTAGCTCTAGACCTGCAACAAGTTGTTAAATCTGTCAAATCAAAAAATTAATTAAAGAGTAATCATTTTCTGATCATGTTTCTGTGTAGTATATATTAAAACAATTATTCAACTCATGCTTGGTGGATGTTGCTGAATTCAATAGTACCCTTGATGTTCCATCATGGCATGGTTGTTAGCACATTCACCTCACAGCCAGATGGTCCTGGGTTCAAGTCTTGGGCTAGGCAAGAGCATTTCTGCATGGAGTTTGAATGTGACGGGGAGAGTACTGAGGGACTGTGCAGATCAACTGGCTGGTGGCTTTATTGACATGTTTACCCAGTCCCTTTCCCAATACTTGATCCCACCCTGCCTGAAGTGCTCAGCGATCATTTTTTGAAAAACTGGTTCAGAGTCACATTTGATCCCCACCACCTTGCATACAGAACAAACAGGTCTACCAAAGGCACCACTCCCACAGCACTCTACACCACAATCACACATGTGGAGTAGCAATGGAGCCACACCAGGCTGCTCTTCTCACCATTCCCAACAGGGCTGTGTGTTGAGCTCTCTGCTCTACATCCTTTACACACATGACTGCATCACTGCCCATCTGAGCAATGCCATCATTTAGTTTGCAGATGACACAACAGTGGTGGGGCTCATCTCAGGAGAAGGTAAGCCTGATATACAGGGAGGAGATGACTAGGCTGTCAGCATGGTGCACCATGTCATCCTCAATACTTGCAAAACAAATGGGCTGTTATTGGGCTTTAGAAGGAATAACTCAGACATTGTCAGCTGTCTAACTGTCATGACGGGGGACTAAGTAAAGTTGGTCTCAAAATTTAGGTTCCTGGGCAATTACATCAAGGAAACCCTCAAGGATGTCCTGGTCAACAAACACCACTGCACGGTTAAAAAAATGCACAACAAGGGCTACATTTCCTGAGGATATTCACGAAGAACAATTTAACAAAGAAACTGTTAGTGTCCTTTTATAATCGCTCATTTAAGTCCATCCTGAGCTACGGCATTTCGTTAGCTGCCCTGTAGCAAAAAGGAAGGTGCTCCAGAGGGTCATTAACCCTGCTCTTAAACTCACAGGTTGCCCTCTTTCTTCTCTCTGGGATATTTATAAGACAAGCTGTCTCAGAAGAGCCCACAGCATCCTCAGATACTCATCCCACCCATGTTACTTGTTTGAACTGATGCTATCAGGGAGGCAATTTAGTACCATTAATGCCAAAACAAATAAACTATCCCAGAGCTGTCCTCACACTAAATACTGTACAGAATCTGAAGACTTAAATTCACCATTCAAAATACTGTATCTGAATGTGCAGTGATATGGCTATAAGTTCAGTATTTCTTCTGACTGTGCAATATGCCTTTTCCTGCTGTTGAACAATTATTTCCTGTCCTGGATTAACTTGCTTTTTAATGGTTAGTTATTCTGTTAATACTGGTTTTGCTTGGTTCTTTTTATCTGAACATGTGTATATCACTGTGTATATGTGTGTGTGTGTGTGTGTGTGTATATATATATATATATATATATATATATATATATATATATATATATAT
>JAOUQZ010000033.1:3845369-3858718 GCA_028564935.1 Neosilurus hyrtlii | reverse complement strand
TGTGTGTGTGTGTGTGTGTGTGTGTGTGTGTGTGTGTGTGTGTGTGTGTGTGTGTGTGTGTGTGTGTGTTGTTTATTTATTTATTTATTTTGGACAGAAATCAGGGAGGATTGTCCATGTTGTCAGAGCCTTGAAAAAGCATACAAAAATAAATAAAATAAAAATATTACGGAATGTCTGAGAGCACGAGAGATACATAAGCCAGACCTGCCACATACTGTACTCTTGATATTTATATTTTCATATTCTTCTTATTCATCTCCATTCTCTGAATTTCCACACAAACATAGTAATTTATAGTGAAAACCAAAACTTAGATCTTGCTTTTGCTTGTCCAAAATGCTTACCATCATAATAAATGAGGCATTGATGTATAAAATATTTCTCAAAACAATTGGCCTCATGCATCAATAGTTTCTTAAGTTTTTTATAAATTTGCTCTTAAGGACAGTCAACATCATAACGTGTCCTTAAATTTTGCGATTTGTTCGCATCTCTGTTATTCGATGAGTGAATCCTATTGTCTTCATGAATTGAAAGTGCGTTCCAGTTGCTCTGAATAGCACAGGGGAACACTCCTAAATCACCATAAAAGAATGGAATTTGCGTAAACAAATACTTATGAAAATGGAAGCGCAGGAATCTAAAAAGAGGAGGCCTTTCACTTCTTCTGAAATAAAAAAACTGCTGCAAGATGAAAGTTCCAGATATTATAGAGATACAAGGCTGCAGATCAAAATGAAGCCTGGCACACAGTGAATGGCCAGAGTATAAATTGAGAAAAGTTGTTTGATGGAGGTGGGGTGGCAAGCCAGGTTAGGTTGTGACATTGATTTGTGCCCTGTGCCTTTGGCATCAAGGTCACGTCCTGACAGAGAATCAGAAGTTGTTTCATTTAGGTATGATAGATTTTACTCTGGCTTTCAAGTAAAAGCAGGTGCTGTAAAACAGTTGCTCTTCTACTCTTTTGGTGATCTGCAATAAAATGCCTAGATTGTACCGTTAGATATTTGCTTCTGCAGCAATAACCAATAACCAGCAGGACTTTCATTTGTGCCCCAAGGTCTCAGTCCTCTCATATCAGAGACAGAGTCTTGGACAACAAAGAATGAATCACCCAAACTCTTGAAACAAATAACAGCAACACTGGGCACAATTTCATATAATGTCTGATCAATAGATCCACCTTATCTCCATGATCCCTATAAGCCAAAAAGGCCAAGGCAGTTTATGAACATGTGGTGGTACCGGACTTGGACCGTCGGGTATGGGCCTGCAGTACCAGTGTTGCACAGCTCCATTAGAAAAGTTCCTGGTAGCCAAAACCATCTTATTTCCTCCACCTTCATGGCTGAAGTGTCCTTGAGCAAGGCACCTAACCCCCAAGTGCTCTTCAGGCGCCCCAATGTGTGTGGCAGCCCACTGCTCCGAGAGTTTGTGTGCTCACTTTGGATCGGTTAAATGCAGAGGCATTTAATAACGTGTGGGATTAATACAGTACAGTAAAATCAAATCAAAATAAAAAAATAATACACTTGTTGGTGCAAATAAATCCACATGGGCTTCTATGTGTACTCTCCCAAGTGCATGAGTAGTCTTGGAAGAATTGGTCTACGATCAGCCTGTAAACATGAGTTTCAATTTTTATATAAGCCATGGTTTCCAATTAGCATAATTGATATGTCATGAAGTGATATTTATGTTCATGATGCTTTTTTTTTGTCATATCATGAGTTGGAAAAGCTGAAGAAAATTTAAAAACAAGGGAAATAGTAGCAATTCTACAACACCTTTTCAGCACCGATATGTGCGTAAGAGTGCTCTTTCGTGATTTGTGGACTCCGTTTGTAGCTAAGAACAAATCTCAGATAAGGAAATAATGATGAATGCCAAAAAAAGTGCATAAGTGAAAGTTGAGAACAAATTTGTTCATAAAAACAGTTGTTGAATGGCGTCCATTGTTTGTAAGTAATTTTATTGTATTAAAAGTCAAATTAAATCCAAGTGGTTCCAGTTTAACACCCAGCGAATACTACAGTTTACTCTCTTATTGAAAATGCAATAGTAATATTTATGAAAAAAAAACATTTTGCTAATTTTGATAATGCAAATCTTAAAAATCTATACAAAGAATTAACACAATAAAGTTCTGTGGTTAAAGTTCCCTTACATCATTTCACTATTCTTGACCTCAACAGAACATTATACTTGATATATTAATCCAGTACCAAATATAGCTTAATCTGTTCTAAAAAAAACTAAAACCAAAAATCCCCCAAAAGAACAAAGTACAAATATATACCCTTAGAGAAAGGAGTGCATTAATTCATGACCAAAAATCTAGGTACAAAACTATCACCATTTTTGGTGTAAAAGATAAAATGCTCTCTTTACTCTTTACATTCTATTTTAAGAGAAATGATACAACAATTGAATATTACAAAGTTTCCAAAATAACGATTTGGAAATCGTTTTCCTGATTATTTTAAAAAACAAGGCCTCAGGTGTAAGGTCACAGTATCCTCTTCATTTTCTAATAGAAATGCAACAGCATATGGTAAATTAAGTTATTCACCAAATTTTTTTGCCAAAGGTATGGTGGATATTGAATAATTGTTTTAGTGTCTACTACACGGGAACATAAAAAAAGCAAACTATTTACAAACAAAGGTTTATTCAAGCATTCTCCCGAGTTTGGGGACTGGAAAAGGTTATTTATTATTATTATTATTCATTAATTAATTTTCTAAGCGCTTAATCCTAATTAGGGCTGACTCTGGGCGAGGGTGGGGTACACCCTGAACAGCTCGCAAGACCATTACAGGGCAGTCTATTATTATTTATTCAAAATATTTTCTCATTTTTGATTGGTGGAAAACCATCAAATCATTATTAATACTCTTCTACAAGTCAAATTATTACATCATTGCCATTTGATAAGTTGAATGATTATTGCCTGTTTGTCACACACAACAGAGTAATATGACTGTCTACTTTGAAAATATTTTAAATGAATAATAAAACAATTACAGAATTAAACTTTCATATATGGATAATTATTTTGGCCTTGCAAGCACTTATCAACCAGTCGACAGAATAATTCTCTATATCAGACTCATTCCATAACTGCTTATTATCTCGAGATAGCAAACCAATCAGCTTGTGCCATTCCTGTGTAGCACATACTAAAGGCAACTATAGTGTTGCTAAGCTCATGTGTTTGTAGGAAGGTATTTCATTTGTTAATGCAAAAACATGCAATACCTTTATTTTTATCAATCTCAAAAGAACATGTGTGCATTTGTGTAGTAAAGATGTATTTATAGTAAGCAACAGTGACCAGTTAACTACCTTGAAATACAATAGTAAACTCAAAATTGTTTAAAAAACAAACAAATAAAAAACCTTTCACTGTGCAGTTGAAAGCCATTTTGAAGACTTTCCAAACCTAGAGCTCTTTTTTACACCCCTATATTATAACTCTGTTGGGCTTTTTACACCCGGGCCTAGTGGCTCATCAGGCTGGAGCTTATCCCCGGTTTCTGTAGCGTGAAGCGACTAGGAGTTCAACTCCTCCTGGATGGGACACTAGTCCATCGCAGGTTACCTTCCCAGTATTTTTACTGGTACTTGTTTATACTGCTGGGTGGACAGAAGCACACATGTGATTAAGACCTTGCCCAGGGGTCTTAGCACGGTAGGGGTCCAACACGGATTTGAACCCACAACCTCCTCATAAGCCCAGCACCCTAACTGCTATGTCACCAACCCCTATAATATAATGACTTATTAATTTCTAAATTAATCCTACACTGATCACCAGTCTTTTATTTGGATTTGTATGTTTTTCTTTTTATAATAACTTTAAGCAAGATAAACTCCTCTCAACTTATTGGCTAGTCAAGCTGTTATTCTTACAGCATGGAATTGCATGCTTGGTTTTAGTTTTTGCATATTTTAAAGAAAAAAAAAACTTTGTGCAAGTTTTCTTTGTGAAATATGCTCTGGCAATAAAGATTAATAAAACTGCTTAACATACTGAAACACTAAGTTCGTAGAGTTAAAGATGTTTAGTAAGTAGTTTTAGTTGTGTTATGACTTTGAACTGCATAATGATGTTTAGTGCTACCAAAGATACAAAGTCTCCCTCAAAACAACTTTAAACTTAGGAAAGGCAGAAAACACAACAATGACCCAATACAAAGGCACATTAGGATAAAATGACAAGGTGAATACAGTGTATGAAATAATGAATAGAAAAGTCTGAGAGTCAAAATGCTTGTATTTAATCGGTTGGATCATTGAGGACTTTACCTCAGAATACCGGTGTTGTGCTCACCGTTGGGAAAACGTATGCATTACAGGTTGGTTTTCACAACCTTCTTCTCTGTCATGACAACCCTCTGTGAGCTGGGACGTCCCTGTACTGTGCTTGTGTTCAATCCAAAAGTCCCATTCTGTGACATGGTAGTGGATGTTAACCCCCCATGCAGGGATCCGTGAGTAAATCCTGAAGTCCCTCCCTGCTGCTCTACTACATGCACCATACTCTGAGACCCTCCAGCCACAGGAACACCTTTTTGTAGGGTTCCGTGAATTGTAGACCCTCCTTGCCCTTCCACCAACACTAGGCCTTGAGATCCAGCGATGCCCCCTCTCTGTAAGGTTCCTTGGAGGATATGACCACCTTGTACACCTCCATCAACCAGAACCAGCTGCGATCCAGACAAGTGAGCTGACTGAAGCATGCCTTGTGCTGGCACAGCACCCTGGACCAGGACTGTATCAGAAACTGGAGCACTGTTCAGCACATACATCCCTTGGGTAAGACCCATGGCGGGCTTCTCGGCCAATACCACAGTGTTAGACACCTGTGGCTCCACCATGTAGTACATTGGCTGCTGCTGAAGCATCAGGGTCTGGGTTGGCACATTAATCAAAGTCTGGACTGGCTGCACGTCAGACATAACATTGGTGTTTGTAACTATCACATTCTCCTCCCTGTGCGTGGTAGAAGGTGCTGCAAAATTGGTGGTCGTGTTGACGGTGTTGGCAAAATTGGTGTGCATGGAGAGTGATTCAGAGTGATCCACTCTGGGTTCTGGAGGAGGAGGTATATGTGTTTCCCGTGTGATCCTTGTGCCTCCGCATATCTCAGCTAGAGTAGTGAACTTTGGCCCCAAGTGGTTAAGGAACTCCAAATCGCCGTCAAATCCCAAGTTGCTGCAGCAGCCCACAGAGCCTGCAGGTGAGCCCTGACCCTCAAATCCAAATGACAGCATGTTGTCTTCTGTCATGGCATTTATGTCTTGACTTTTCTGCAAGACACAAATAGGCATGTTAAAGCACTAAATTTCTTAGGTCATGCTAATATGTATTGAGGTAGTTTGCTTAACTACATATAAATTCTATGCAACACAGCACAATAATTTCACAGTCCTAACATGCTGAAGAGGAATAATACAGTAGAAAGGAGACACTGACACAACAGAGTTAGGACTTAAGAGTTGAAGCATAAACAGATCCCAAAATCTGACTTTCTGTTTTATTTATCAAAATGCAATTCTACTGTCTATTACTACTTTTACTCATTTCATTTCATCTTCTGAACCACTTTATCCTTTATTAGAGTCACGAGGAGGCTGGAGCCCCTACCAGCTGACAAAGATGGGGTACACCCTGAATAGCTTGCCAAACATCGCAGGTCCTTCAGACACACATACACCTAGTGGCACTAGGAGTATAGAGACTAGAGTCCTCAGAGAAAACCCATGCAAGGGGAAACAAACTCCACATAGAAATGTCCCCATCGAGCACAAGCCTTGATGACCACTATGCCATTGTGCTGCCTACCTCCTTATTATTTAATCTAATATATTATTTAAAAAAGACCCTAAAGTACAGAGACCCTTGAATGCAACTATGAATCTATGTGCACTCCACATACTCTTAAGTACTGACCACAGATTAGGATCTTAGTAACTATTCTTTCTTTTTTGTGCACTTTTTAATATGACTCCACTTACAGCTGAGTAGTATTCATTCAGGTAGTCTTCCGGCAGTGACATTCCACTGTCATACGTGGAAAATCCATTTGTCATCATTCCATGGTGTCTGCCGTGCTCCATTGAAGTCATTTCCATCTGGTTATAGATCTGGCTTCCTCCATTCATGGCATAACCAGCAAACCCTGCGGCTCCAGCTCCAAACCCAGCAGCTGCCATGGAACCCCCACCAAAGCCGTTATTTGAGAACATACCCATACCCTTATGTGGACCATCAGTGGTAGTCAAGATTGCAGGAACATCCTGTCAAAATTAGAGTTAAATTGATTTGAATAGAGCCTTCAATATTTTATGTTTTATTATTTTATTATTATTGTTTTTTTTAATCAAAGCTGGATTTTAGGAACTGCATTAATCTTACTATTACCAAGCTAGCATTACTGGCAACAAACCATATATAGACTGTAAACATATCGTTAGTGACTATCACAAAACAGTCCCTCAACTAAATATCAAACAAAGTCAGTGTATTGGGATTGTGATAAGTAAGAGGTAATCTATATCCTTCATGCACTCCAGTTTATAGACTCATCGATTCATTTTGTTCTATCACAGTTTGAAATTAAGATCATGTGATTTCTATGTTTTACTTTATGACATGGTGAAAGGTAACCAAACATCATTTGGCCTGTTGTTGAGAAATTTCTAGGCTTTTTCATGGCATACTATAGATGGTTTATCGAGTTTCTCCACTGGACTACACAAATAAAATGTTACCAGAATACTGAATAAGAAGGCCAAAGACTGAATAATCAGTTAAGTTTTATATACCCGGTCTTCTCCCTGCCCTTCTGTATGGTAGGAAATCAGGTGCTCTTTAGTGTCATAAGGCAACTCAGCGAAGACTCCGCTGCCGGCCGTTTGACATGAACAGAGCAGCAGTAGAAGAGGAATAACTGTGAATAATAATAAATAATTATAATAAAAAATTTGTTGACCTGCATTATCTGGGGAAAAAAATGCAATGAATTACAATAATTACATTTCATTTAATTAGTTTGAGGTATTTTTCACAAAGTCAGAATGTTCAGTCATCAAAGCATAAATGTTCTGATTTGTATGTTTGCTGTGTGGTAAATAAGCTGGTTTAACATCCCTTCAAATGCGGGGATTCCATAATTTCTCCATCAAAAATCACTGAATGCAACATTATAGTCTTGGATATAAATATAAATATCTATACTTTTTTTTAAGGGTTTCCTAGATAAAGAGGTAGAAATTTTCTGTCAAAGTCTTCATCAATAATGTAAAAAGGCCACTGATGGGATGGTATAAAGAATTCTTAATAAAATAATTAACTAATTTAACAAAGGTCCACAAATGGAACAGAAATTAAAGTACACTCACGTAATAGCAAAAGGAGTCCCAGCAAAAGCAAACCAATTCCGGCACTGCCAAGTGCCGTGCTTTTCTTTTGAGACCTTTTGGAGTCACATGTTGCTGATTTATCACATGTGCATACATCTACCATTAGCACTTGCTTCTCTGGACACGCTTCCCCCTGCTGGTCTTGAATTTCCATAGTCACTTTTTTAGGGCCTGGCCATTGTTCTTCTCTGGGCTTCAACATCACTGTTGTATCTGCAATCACATAAGTAAGTGAGGTCACTTTACTATATCATGTAAGGAGCAAATAATATTAGATTGATTTCCTCAATAGCTCAGTTTACTTTTGTGTAATACATGTTGAAACTAAAGACAAAAATGTACATACTAACATTTGACAATGTAAAGACCCTCTCAGTCGGCTGAGATGGGGGCCAGCCTCCCCGCGACATTAATTAGGATTAAGCGGTTCAGAAAATGAATGATTGAATGAATTAACACCCCCCCCCACACACACACACCCCCATTTTAGCTTAATCCAAATTTTTAAACAAAATAATAATCATCTTTTACTTTCATGGTCATTTTTACCATGAAGTATGATCCTTTATCTTTTGCCATGAAAGTTACGCCAGGTCACTAAAAATACCTACCGTTTATGTGTTCCAGGTCCCATGTACCATCTGTCTCTTCAGGAATGATTCTGAAATGGAAGGGAGCTGCATTTGGAAAATCATCTTTGTCGATTGCTGTGGCATATAAGACCTCCTGAGTGGTGCACATCGGCTGTGAGGAATTGGCCAGAACAGGACAGTGGTCATTAGAGTCCTCCACTTGGATGGCAACGGTGCCTGTGGCTGTCTTACCGGGCATGTCTATAATAACAGAGGAAATGGATTGATTACAGTCTGAATAGGCAATTTTAATGTCCTTTCTTTATGTAGGTGAATGATTTCCAAAGGATCTATTGTCTATAAATGACAGATTTAAGAGATCAGAAAAGCAAACTGAAAAATATGTTAAACAATATGTGTAACGGAGATAGTATATTAATATTGAAGTGCGATTTATAGTAATTCATGCTATCATAAGTCTTTTAAGGGTCTGTCTGTAGGACAAGTGGTGGCATACTCCCGAGAATAAACTTTTATTACCATGTGCAAAAGCAATGCAGGTATGATCTTAAATAATTATGAGTCTGTTAAACTGAATATGTTCGAATTGGAATGATTTCATCTGGTTTTGTGTGCTGTGATGATCTACGAGTTTGGTCTTTCTTAAAGCTTCAAATACTGTGTTGTGGCTAAATGTGCCAATAGTTTACAAAAACTGCATTGTTCCTAAATGAAAAGAGAAAGAAACACAACACAGATACAAACTTGCTCTCCCTACAGGATAACGCTTTAATTCCTTGCCATTTAGTGATGTATTTAGGTACTATATCTCCCCCTAGTGGCAAGTAGAGCATTAAAACACACCCAGGCCTTTCTAAAATCTCCAGGTAAAATATGGGGTGTTACATACTAGAAATGAAATATAAAGTATACAGTATATACAAATACAATGGGGTCTAAAATCCTAAAATCACACTGGAAATCTTTTTTTTTTATTCAAAAACTGAAAATGACTTTTAACAATAAACTAAAACAATTTTTTAGAATGTTATAAAAAGGAGAAAGGCAACATAATGACCTTAATATTCAAGACTACACTAAATCTAGATCACTATTTCAGTGACAACAATTATGTAATATGGACTGACCACCTGTTCAGGCTGTACCTTGTGCCTCATGGGGGTTTGCATAGATTCCTCAGTGACCCTGACATATAAGAGGTAAAGATAATAAATGGAAGGATGGATCCTAAGGTTTTCACAATCTGCTGGCGATAGGCGAGCTCACGTACACACTGACATTAGATCAAAAGCAGATGTACCAAATACTAAGTCTTTCTAAAATAAATGAAATTTCAACACTTTGTGGTGCTGGTTAATGATAATTAATGATTAAAAAATTATCTGTTATAAGAATTAAGGGGGTAAATGTCAGCTGTTAAGCTTAAGATCAACTGAGGTAGGCACCTTGACTGATACAGAGGATTTCCGCCATGTAAGTCCCATTGACCAGGTATGGAGATTCTCGATCTGGCATTTTGTTCAATTTGATTTCACCAGTTTTCTCATCAATGGCTAGCCAGTTGTCTCTGTCAGAGCCTTTAACATACCTGAAGGAGAAAAACCAGAAATATGGTTGAAATACAGACAGATACAGATGCTCTATCTTAAAAACCTACAGTATTTGTATGTCAACATAGCTCACAAAAATAATAACTGGGACTCACTTGACATTTTTAGCTGGCAGTCCTGTATCTGAATCAGTAGCAGTGTACGTTGTCAGGACTTTGCTGATATCAACCATTTGTCCATTTTCAGAAATTGGAATTGACTTCACTTTGGGAATGAAGCTCGGGCCCTCAGGCTGGTTTTTTACATTAACATGCATGTTATAGACTTTACCAGGTCCTCCTACCCCCAAGCCTGCACCAGTACCTGCCCCACCGGCTGACATTCCTGTAGCTCCTCCTCCTCCTCCTCCTCCTCCTCCTCCTCCTGTACCAGCACCACTACCTGCTCCTCCTGACACCACCACTCCTGCTGTCCCTGAAGACCCAATTCCAGGAATATATGGAGCCACATTGCTCACAGAAATGCCCAGATTCATGTCTTTTACTTCTTCATAATCTACAGCCTGAAAGCAAAAAAGTAAGAATAGTTGTTACTTCTTCTGCACAGTGCAAGCGCTCATAATACAATAAATTCTATCATTCTTAATAACACAAAGTCACACTAAAGCAAGTGTACATAGTATTAAGTGGCAGAATAAGTGGCATATTGGTCCTGTTTGTAGCATTATAACCCAGTGATTGACACAGGAAAACTGTGAGACAAAACAATGACAACCTTGACAAGCTTTAGGACGCCCTCATTGGTCCTTGGGTCGGTCTCAATCTTGAAATGCCCACCCCCGTTTCCTGAAACGATGTCATATTTTGCCTGCCAGTTATCAGTGCCTTGCAGGTCAAGATCAATTGTTTTAAATCTCATCACTTCCACATCTTGTGTGTTCTCCTCAATACTGGCTTCAAACTGTAGACAGAAAGAGAAACATAATGTTAAAACTCTCAATTGTCCCTTCTAAAGTGATACCTGTCTTGTATATGGCATATTCTAGAGAACCACTCTATAGTTTCATGACACGTGTACAAGCAGGAATACACAGATTCAACAGATGCTCCCTTACAGATTCTTGCTCCAGTTGTGGGACGTTATCGTTGACGTCCAGGATGTTGATATTGATGGTTGCTGCCTCTGAGTGGCAACCTGCAGCTCCATTTAGGTCTGAAGCTTTTACAGTAAGCGTATAATGGTCAACTGTCTGTAGAGAGATTAAGTTGTTGCAATAAAGACAAACTGTCTGGTGTTTTATGTTGTGTTTACGGTGCTAAAATTCTTTAAAAATAAGACAGAGACTTTGAGAATCAAAATATTGTTAGGTATTTTATTTTAATGTACTAACTGTACCAGATTTACAAATTAATTTTTGTACAAAAAGTGTAGCCTTTACCAGTGTGTAGTGCCTCACCTCTCGGTCCAGGTTTGCACTGTTCACAATCACTTCTCCATTATCATTGATTGTAAACATATTTCCTGGAGGACTCTGCCCAATAATCTCATATTTAATCTGAGAGTTTGGATTTCCAGGTTCATCAGCATCAGTCACGTTTATTTTCATTACAGTAGTACCTGTAATATTAGCGGTATTAACACTAGTATCAAGCGCCATCATTCTCATCTCATCACCTCCTTTAGTTTTTTTTAAACAGCATCTTCACACCTACTAAGGTGATGATTAAAAATAGAAAAATAAATAAGAAAAGTTGGAGTTTTGGACTTGCCTACAGGGCTGAGCTCGTTCACCGATCCTGCGTTCATAGGTGCGAATTTGGGAATTTCGTCATTCTGATCTTTCACCTTGATTCTCAGCTGAATATCATTCTCTGCCACGGTGCCATCGGGGTACAGAGCAACTCCAGAGAGCTGTGGAATGCATCATAATCAAAAAGGTATTATCTTTAACATTGATGGCATCATCATCGTCATCATTAACCTGTTTACATGTTCCACCAATGCTCAGTGATTCTTAACTTACGTTGTAGGTGGAAATTTGCTCTCGGTCCAGGAGCCCAGTTATTCGGACGTTACCAGTGGCAGGCTCCACAACAAACAAATGAAAGGGCTCCCTGTCTGCGCCGATGCCCTTTAAGGCATATCGGATCGGGCCCTTACTCGGATCTTCCTTGTCTGAACGAATCTAGAAAATTGTAATAACAAAAATGATTTTTAATAAATAAATAAAATTTATCTATGTGATAAACTACCAAAATGTGTCTTTTAAAAAAGTCTAAGAGCAAAGAACTAAAATGAATAAATTAGTCAACTAAAATTGAAACATTCTTACCCTAGCAATAAAGGGCTGCTTAGTGTAGTCTACATTCTCCTCCAATATTTGTGGAGGGATGATCCATTCTCTCTTGTGTCTTTGGAGGAATGCAGAATGGTCTGCTTTGGCTGCAGCTTCACACACACACTATGGAAAAAGAGCAAAGTTTTTTTTTGGTATTAATTATTATAAAAGGTTTGTATAGTTGCTTTTATTTATGATGAGGTTGTCAGTCTTCTCATCCTGCTCTGAGATTCCTTTTCCTACATTACATTTAAGTGAACCGCTTTAAGAGTGACGGACTTTTAAACGTATTTTTCTTGTGCTGGAAAAAAAAAGTCGATTTTGTAGTTTCCTAATGTCGAAGTTCACGAGCCGACATTTCACGTTTCTGTTGCCACAACATAAAAGATTTAAAATGGCGGACAAATCCAGAACAGCTACAGTCCTGTGTAAACAAGCGTCTGCCTGACTGGATACTTGTCTATCACAACACTGTGTGCATGTCTCTCAGACGCCCCATGCAGCAAATACACTAACACACAGTACATGAACATGCCAGACTAGTGCTTACAGCTCTATTCAGAAATTTCTAAACCTTATAAAACCCCAGCACGGCACAAAATAACTCCAAGTTTACTGATGCTGAGCAAGATACGTGTTTCCATTCCACATTTTAGCTGATATGCTGACATTAAAAAATCCATAGCTGCTGTATTTAAGCAAAGCCAGTCAGTTACAGAAGATTCTAATGTTTCAGTCTGAATAGAATCTACATAGCTTATAAAAATAAATAAATAAACAGAATTTTAAAACCTTACAATTTTAAAAAGCCCAGCAATAAAAAAAGATATATATATATAAATACACACACACACACACACATACACACACACACACACACATATATTTCTCCTTTCTTTTTTAAAAGCTAGAAATAAACAGAAGGTTTTATGTAAGAATGTAAGGTTTACATTCTTAAACAAAAAAATCGAAATGGTTAGAATGTTATACAGTTTCCAGGTCTCAATTTACTATTAAGTTTCTGAAAGTGAGCGTATTGACTTGTGCACGTAAGGTCTGATTTTTTTTTTTTTTATATTATCCCTTCCACTGAAGCATGTGTTCAGACAAGACCATAATGGAGTCATGATAGCGCCAATAACAGAGCTGAACTATAACACTATCAGTCATAGCATATTACCTTATTACTGCACACACCTGGACTCTGAACATCACCAGCACATTTATAAGCAACCAACATTTACAGCACAAGGACTTTGTGATGTATTCGTCAAGCCCTGTTTGCACATGCAACATATCAATTCTTTTTATCATATCATCATTACTTCTGGGGGCAGTGGTGGCCTGGTGGTAGGGTCCTGGATTACAGATCCCAAGGTCGGGGGTTCAAGCCCCACTATCAGCGGGTTGTCACTGCTGTCCCCCCAGTGCAGCT
>JAOUQZ010000033.1:3833474-3845269 GCA_028564935.1 Neosilurus hyrtlii | reverse complement strand
ATATATATATATATATATATATATATATATATATAAGATCTTGAGTCGATTTTCCGTAAAACAGTGCTCGATACATCAAAGTAGAGCTAAATATATTGTATGTGGGAAAAAATAACAGTACTAAATCCCCTGATGAGTGGGCAACCACAAAACAGGCTTGTCGGGATGAAATTGTAGTACTGTTATGTTTTCCCACATGCAATATATATATATATATATATATATATATATATATATATATATATATATATATATATATATATATGTTTGTATGTATGTATGTATGTATGTATAAAAAGTATATTGGGAATTAAAAAAATCAAAACAACTGTTGCTAAGTAGGGAAGAGTGGAAAAAAGTGTTAGGTACCTTGTGGTCATTGAGCACCAGGTCAGCCCTGAGGCTGCGTCCATTCTTCACTATGTGGTAACTGAAGTAGTACACGCCAGCTAACTTGCATGTGAATGTTCCTGTAGAGGGATCATAGCGGTTACCCAAATTTGTCATCACCATCCGGAACTTTAGTATATCTTCTTTCCCGAAGTCTTCATTCAAAGCTGCATAAAATGCCACTGGTCCCTTCAAAAGAGATGCCTCTCCTATCGGTCCAGGTGGTCCAGGAGGTCCTGCTTTTCCTGGTGGTCCTGCAGGACCCATAGGACCCACTCCAGAAGAAGACAGGGGGATGACCAGGCCATTAGCACACAGCTCATGTGTGCCACTCTGGCCTTGGAAAGGGTCACACACAAGCCTGCAGGATCCAGGCTGGGTCACCCCTTCAAAACTCCTAAAAGTTAGTATGAGTACTGTTAGCACTGCTAATGACCTTAGCCTTGCCATGTTGGTCCAACTAAATGAGAAAATGAAAAATTAATAAACGCTGGACCCTTGGATTCACTTGCAGCATGGAGTAAGCAATTTGAGAAATTAGAAGGTCATGCGATATAAGATATTTCTGGATTCTTCAACATCAGCGAAAGTGACATTGATAAACTTCCTCATTTCCTCTTTCCCCATATCTGTTTCTTTTGCAATACCATTCTTTCCAACATTTTGTCTCAAAGTTTACTCAGTGTTCTGAGTTTAATATGAGGCCTTTTCTCTACTGCATTTCCAACATTTAAATGTGATGATCAGATTTATGTACAGAATTGACTTGGGTGCAAAACCTTGGGCTGTGGTTTTGTGACCTCCAAGCACCACAGATTCCAAGCTGATAGTGAAATAAAATACCTCATACATGTATGCACATCTACACAAACACACACACACACACACACACACACACACACACACACCTATATACAGTCAAATGTAAAGGTATGGGAGCCCCTCTCAGCGTGCATATTAATTTACTTTCAACACAAAAGATAACAGTGGTATGTCTTTCATTTCTTAGGAACATCTGAGTACTGGAGTATTATTCCGAACAAAGATTTTTAGAGAAGCAATATTTACCTGTATGAAATTAAATCAAATGTAAAAAACTGGCTGTGCAAATATTTCGGTACCCTTGTAATTTTGCTAATTTGAATGCATGGTGGCCAATTGAAAGTTGTGCTTTTCTTTGACTCTCCTCTGAAGAGTGACAGCATGGGATCCTCAAAGCAACTCTCGAAGGATCTGAAAACAAAGATTGTTCAGTATCATGGTTTAGGGAAAGGCAACAAAAAGCTATCTCAGAGGTTTAAACTGTCAGTTTCAACTGTAAGGAATGTAATCAAGAAATGGAAGGCCACAGACACAGTTGCTTTTAAACCCAGGTCTGGCAGGCCAAGAAAAATACAGGACCGGCACATGCAGAGGATTGTGAGAATGGTTACAGCCAACACACAGATCACCTTCAAAGACCTGCAAGAACATCTTGCTGCAGATGGTGTATCTGTACATTGTTCAACAATTCAGAGCAATTTGCACAAAAACCATCTTTATGGCAGGGTGATGAGAAAGAAGCCCTTTCTTTGACCTACTGTCAAATACGGTGGAGGTTCCATCATGCTGCGGGGCTGCGAGGCTAGTTCAGGGATTGAGGCCCTTGTTAAAGTCAAGGTTGGATGAATTCAACCCAATATAAACAAATTCTTCAGTATAATATTCAAGCATCAGTCATAGAGCTGAAGTTAGGTAGGGGTTGGATATTCCAAAAAGATAATGACCCAAAACAGTTTTGCATTCATGCAGAGGGAGAAGTACAACGTTCTGGAATCCCCTGCCTTGAATATCATCGAAAATCTATGGGATGATTTGAAGCAGGCTGTCCATAATCGGCAGCCATTAAATTTAACTGAACTGGAGAGATTTTGTGTGTATATATATATATATATATATATACACACAACTTGGTTTTGGGTGCATTGGGCCACTTTTGTAATTTGCTGCAATGTATTTTCCCCTGAGTGGGTTTTATCTGTAGAGCCTATTCCCTAGCACAAACATCCATTCACACCTATGGGTAATTTATGTTCCCAGTTGACCTAATGTGCATGCCTTTGATCTGTGGGAGGAAACCAGAGTGTTCAGAAGAAACTCACACAAGCGCAGAGAGAACAATCAAACTCCACAAAGAAACACCTTCACCTTCGCTCATACCCAGGACCTTCTTGCTGTAAGGCAAGAGTGCTAACCACTAACCACACAAATGCATTGGACACGCACATACACATCAACAACAACAACAACAACAACAACAACAACAACAACAACAACAAAACATTTGGTACTCTTCACAAATACTTAAAAAACAAAGACAGCATTAAAGCTTTAATATGATTTCAGATTTGGTTAAAAAAAAAACCCCTCTTTTTTCCCCTTGTTTGTGATATTGAACCTCGTTTGTGATGTTGAACAACAGGGCCATGTAAATAATACATTTTATCTTTATAATTTTATGTCAAAACCAGTATATTGTATCCTTAATCTGTCAAATGCAGCCAATTGTTCACATAGATTGCACTTTCTATTTTTTGCCCTGTATGAAAAAATAGAACTGTTCCTAATGTTTCAGAGCTGTATGGATAGTAGAACAAATGTTTCAATTAAATATGTGCTAAATAATTGCAAAATACACAAAATATGGCATTTGTCTCAATTTCACCACTATAACAAATGGACCCTAGGTTAGCCATTGATTAAGTGAATTTAAAGATTTACATAATGAACAGTTCCCTCTGCTTTTCCACAATGAAGTGTTTTAACTAAATGGATTTTGCCTGAAGAGAAGCTGCTTTTGGTGCATTAAATTTTTCCACAGAGGCTCATTAAGAACTTAAAGGATTCACAATGTTAACCCAAGCACACCAAGACCCATAGAGAGGCACTGGGAAGGAGAGAGAGAGAGAGAGAGAGAGAGAGAGAGAGAGATGGAAAAAGTGTGACTAATTGTCCGTTTTTGTTGATGAGATTGTAATCAGATATTACTCACATGTCAAATGACCAATTTAAATCAAGTGAAGCTTGAGTACAGCCAAGAATGGTATACATCAAAACCCATGGTTTATTTTGGACTGTTGTTTCTATTGGGAAAGTTTTCTCAAAAGTAATAAGATGAATTTTACATTCTGTACAGGAAAAAATGTATTGTGAGCTACATGTGGGAGAACGTTTTACAAATTGGTGCTAAATAAGTGCTACCTACTCAGCCACAGGGATAAAGAGGCAAGTAATTAGGCATGTGATTTATGCATGATCCACCATTTTATCCGCATTAGTCAGACATCCAGGCAAATAAAAACAACATGAGTGTTCTGACCGAAGTACTACAGGTAGTTTGTTATTATTTAATACTAAAATATGTATAGTGCTTGCCAAATTTGTTAGTCCAGCTGAGAAAAATCCAAATAGTTTCCAGCCATGGATTCATATACATCATATACATAGATTTATATAAATCAGGAAGGCAAATATTGCAAACATTTGATTATATTGTGTAAAGAAGATTTATAGAAGAAACACCAATATGAAACAATGGAAATGATGAACGTTCGGATTTAAACCTATTGAAATAAATATTTGTTTGAAATGATATCTGGGCCCAGTGGTGTAGTGGTTAGCATGTCCACCTCACAGCAAGAAGGCCTGGGTTCGAGTCGCTTCTATGTGGAGCATATGCTCCCTGTGCTTGAGTGGGTTTTCTCTGGGTATTTCAGTTTCCTCCAAAGACATGCATGGGGAACCATATAACATGGCCAGGACTCTGCCTCTTTCAATTTTTTTCATGTATGGTAACACTCGTTTATTTATTTAAAATATTGTTAATGTGCACGTGTTAGGGCACCCAAGTCAGAAAAACACTTGAGGTATCCTTTTCATTCAATTTATTAAATCAATCATCAGAAACTTTGAATTTCACGACCGATTGCCTTAATAATAATAATTAAAATTTGCATTTATTATATATAATTTTAGGGGCAGTGGTGGCCCTGTGATAGGGTGCTGGATTACTGATCACAAGGTCGGGAGTTCAAGCCCCACTATCAACGTGTTGTCACTGCTGTCCCCCCAGTGCAGCTAACTGAGTTATCAAAGGCCGGCCATGGCTCTCACTGTCTGTGGTGAGAGGCATGTAAAAGAACCATCCCTGATTTTCGTTAAGAGTAGGCTGCTTAGCCGTCAGCGTGTTTCTGCCCTGCGATGGTCTGGCGAGCAATGAAAACTTGAAATTGCTGTGGAGAATTCAAAACCTCAATGCATACATTATTATGAATGATTCTGATATCACATTATGGCTGTTTATATTCATCTATTTGTTAAATATACTGTATAGTTTTATGTGACACTAATTACTCAAAAGAGCAGAGATTCCGCCACATGCCTAATATGAAAAGGTGTGTGGAAATGTAAAGGGAGCTGGCAGCTTTATGAAGACAGCAGAGATGCCACCCATTCTCCTATTATTTGCTTTTAAGTATGGCAATTAAATAAAAATTAAAAAATACAGCTGTCTCTCTAAGCTACATCTCTCAGTCTGTGTTCATGTGTTTGTAAACTAAGCGTATCAAAATGATGACTGATGATGAAATGATGAAAGGCTGCGCTATGCTATGAGCTGTTCACGGGACTTGGTGTGTCTATGACTGTAACAGTCTAGCTGGTTGAAAAGTATTTTTATACTGTTGTGGTGTTTATAAAATTCAGGCCTACTGGGAATTTTGTTCTGGGTCTTTGACTCTGCTACTTTCAGACACAATACTGTGTGTGTGTGTGGGGGGAGGGGGGGGGGTATACCTGTGGATGTTTTTTAACTTTCAAACCAGAAAGCTGTAAATTAAAACACACTTATACTTATTACTTATAGACTGTCAGTGAATCTGCTATAATGCCATGTAAATCTCTAGGGAGCTTTGAATTTTCATCATGTGTGTTTCATGTGTGTTCCCCTGCGATTTTGCGACTTTGCGTACACTGTCGGATGAGATAGGCTCCAGCCTTCCCGTGACCCTAGTAGGATTAAGCAGTTCAGCAGTTCACATTTTTAAACCAGAAAATCCCATGTACCGTATCTTTATCCAGGTTTACAAAAGTACACCCATCTAAAGAGGGAAATCTACTCAGCAAAACAATATTTCTAAAAATAAGAGGGGGGGGGGGGGGGGGGGGGGGGGGGGTTGCAGGAATCAAACCAACTGCATGTGATTTTTGCTTCTTCTAAGCAGTTTCTCTGTGGCTAAGGAACTTATTAATACAGAAACTCTACCAGCCATTTTTATTGCTTTGAGACTATGAGAGAAATGTTTGCTCATGTTTGTGCATGTGAGGAGAGAGAGATCATTTCATAAATCTCTTTAACACCATGCAACAGAGAGATGCAGGCTGAAAGTAAGGATAATATAATAAACAGGAGGATGAGAGAAAGGGAGAGAGAAAGAGAGAGAAAGAGGGAGAGTTAGAGAGAGAGAGAGAGAGAAAGGGAGAGAGAGAGAAGTGTAGTGTAGAGAGCATGAGGAACAGACAAGAGATGAGACAAGAAAGAGCGGAGCTCTAATTAAAATAAAAAAAGACAAAGAAAGTGGGCGGCATTGTGGTGTAGTGGTTAGTATGTGTGCCTCACAGCAAGAGGGTCCTTGGTGTGAGCATGCTCTCCTTGGCTTTGTTTGAGTTTCCTCTGGGTACTCCTGTTTCCTCCCACAGTCCTAAGACATGCACATTAGACTAATTAGCTGTTCCAAATTGCTCCTAGGTCTGAATGTGAATGGTTGTGTGTATGTTGGCCCAACAATGGACAGGCGAGCTGTTCAGGGTGTACCCAACTTCACCCAGAGTTGGCTGAGATAGGCTCCAGCCTTCCCACAACCTTAACTGGATTAAGTAGTTAGGCACTTGAATAAATGAGTGAATGAAGAAAGCTGATGTTACTCCCACACATAAAGCATTGTTTGGTCTTGGAGAAGTCCTCATGCTTTACCACTAACATGATCCCTCTTTCCATGTATGTGAAGACAACTGACTCTAACTTGGCAAATATTTTGTGAACAAATTAGCCTGAAGTGTGGTCAGTTCTGAAGAATTATGTTTTCATGCCCATGTTGAATTTAAATAGTCAGCAGAGCTGAATGCTGCTCGTTATAACTGAGGACTTGTGAAAGTTTCTTATAGCTTTCTATTTACAGTATCTTTTTGTACTTATAGCATTTAAAATAAAATTTAAAAAGTATACATTTAGATAGATAGAAGGCAAGAGACTGTGATTGGATAATTACTGAAATAATTAATATGTTTCAGATGGCACCATGTTATTTAACAATAGCTGATGCAGTGAGTACCTTCACATTTCTTAAATAACCATGTCAGAAGACATATCCTGTGCTTGTGTACAAGATGGTACTGCATTTCATAAGAGTTAAATTATTGGCCTGCATAAAGTAAATAAAACAACTCAGGTGAATACTGAAATGACTAAAATTGCATAATGGAAAGAACTGTCCAACACATTATTAAAACCCGGAAGGACAGTGCTGAAACATCACCTTCATGCATGGTTGGACTGACCAATTAGAGATCATGTAAACACTTGGTGAATTCAAATCATAAAACAGCTGTGTGGCCATAAGAAAACCACTCGTTAGGGGACTGGTAGCAATATTTACCCTATTTTAGAGTGAGGAAGCTCCGACCCAGGAAAGCCTCAGGCCCAGACAAAGTGTGTCCAAGACTACTGAAGACCTGTGTGGCAGAACTGGGGGAACCTCTACAACGGATCTTCAACCATAGCCTGCAGATTGGGGGAGCGCCCACTCTCTGGAAGATATCCCGCATCGTTCCAGTTCCGAAGAAGAACCGGCCCAGCGAGCTGAATGACTTCCGACCAGTGGCACTCACTTCACATCTGATGAAGATGTTTGAGCGGCTCTTCCTCAGACTCCTCAGACCCCAAGTGCAACACGCCCAGGATCACCTGCAGTTTGCCTACCAGCCAGGTGTTGGTGTGGAGGATGCCATCCTCTACCTGCATCATCGAGCCCACGCCCATCCCATCTGGACAAGGAAAGTGGCACAGTGAGGATTCTTTTTTTGGACTTCTCCAGTGCCTTCAATACCATCCGGCCCCCTTTGCTTCTGGACAAACTGAGCAGGATGGGAGTGGACTCCAACCTGATGGACTGGATCTTCGACTACCTCACTGGCAGACCACAGTATGTCGGGCTGAAGGACATCATGTCTGACACTGTGGTCAGCAGCACTGGAGCTCCCCAGGGCACGGTGCTGGCCCCTCTTCTCTTCACCCTGTACACCTCGGACTTCCATTTGACTTCAAACATTTATACACAACTTTTTTTTAATAATAAATATGAAACATTTTATAAGGCTGAGATGGCATATTTGCTGTCCGGCGTTGATGTTATGGAAGATATAAGAACATGTGCCAATACTTTGTTAAAAATAGTTTTGTTTTGATGTTTAAAAATTTTTTTTAACTTAATAATGTCTACACTCACATAGGTTTAAATTGCGTACCTAACTGCCACTCCTCACCTGTGCTGTGTATGTGTTTTTCTAATATTGTTCAAATGTTCTCTGTGCTTGTGTGGGTTTCATCTTGATACTCCAGTTTCCTCCCGTTGTTTAAGGACATGCACTTTAGGCTGACCCAGCTGTTCCAAATTGCCCCTAAATGTGAGTGTGAATGGTTGAGTGTGTGTGTGTGTGTGTGTTGGTTCTGCTATGGACTGGCGAGCTGTTAAGGGTATACCCTGTCTTTGCCTAGAGTTGGCTGAGTTAGGCTCCAGCCTTCCCATGACCTTGTAGGATAAAAGAAATTTGGCAAATGAATGAATGCATTACTTATTCTGTTCAAAATCTTTTATTAATGGTTCTGTGCTATGGTGCCTACAGTAAGACTACTTAGGTATATATTTTAGGACAATAATGTACATTACAATAAAAACAATTGCCATCCATGTCCCCTATATTCACTCCATTTAAATATCACTGAGAATGTACCCTAACCCTAACCAATCCATCAGAGAACTCAGTTGATAAATAGTTCACTCAGGACTTCAGCAAAGCATGATTTATGGAGTTCTGGAGGCAAAGGCTTGTCTTGCCTCTTATTACATACTCACATAGTGAGAGGTTTTCATTATTTTGTCAATCTCCTACCAAGATATAGTATTCCTTGAAATACCTGTTCCAGTTCTTCAGCTAATTATTAAACCCTTCATGGGACATTCTGGAGGAATGAAACTGTCCAGTAGAGTGGGTCCACAGGACCAAAGCCAGAAAAAGCAGCACGTTGTTCACATTAACCCAAGAAGATGCCACTTAGGATTGAGTCCAAGTGTTTGACTGCCTTAGTTAAATGTTCAGCTATTTTTATTAGTGATACAAGAAAGTGTCTGGTTTTATCAAATCCTTTATACCTAAAAGATCACCATAAATTTGAGCATAGCAAGCATCCATTAGTCCACTGGATGGCAGTGCTGTCATTGTCTTTGTCTTGAATGTTTATCTTTTGTCCTTCTTACCTATGCAGGATTTCCCAGTGGTTTTGTTTCTGAATGGCATTATTCTGAACTTGTTTAAGATCTGTAGGCTTGTGTACTTGTACTTGTACAGACAACATAAGAAGCAACTAGGTGAAAAAAGTTCTCATCATCCCTAGTGATTTTAAAAAGGAATCCAACATAGCTATCAGTGTTATTCAAAAACCTAATTATAAGGCCCAACCCTCATGAATCCACTACCATGAAAAGTCTATTTTCCAGACAAGCCACACTTTCTGAAATCAGTGATAACCTTGTTAATTTCTCTAAGTATAATCCCACTAAATTACCCTGTACATTATCAGTGTCAATTTCAGTCTCTCTCACAAATTTTTTTATTTATTGATTGATTGAATGATTTTGATCTGAGGCAATCAGAAGTTATTGAAATGTTCAAACCAGATTGCCTGGAACTGCCAACCATATATTAATTAATTAAAATTAAAGAGAGGCTGGAGCCAATGTTAGCCAACATGGGAGCTAGATATACCATAAACAGCTTACCATACCATTGCAGCACCAACACACACACACACACACACACACACACACACACACACACACACACACACACACACAACCATTCACACTCACACCTAGAGGCAATTTGGAACCGCCAGTTAGTCCAATGTACACGTCTTTGAACTGTGGGAGGAAACTGGAGAACCTGGAAGAAACCCACAAAAGCACAGGCAAACCCACATGCAAACTCCACACATAAACGACTCAAACTCAGGCCTTCTTGCTGTAAGGTGGACATGCTAACCACTACACCACTGTGCCCAGATATCATTTCAATCATATGTTTATTTCAGTAGGTTTAAATCCGGAAGTTTTCCGGAAATCCCTCACCATGCCCAGGACTCAAACCCATGACCTTCTTGCTGTAAGGCAGACATGCTGTCCACTTCACCACCTTTCCGACAACCAACCATATACCGCAGTCAAAATCAGTGAAATCTGAACAGCGGGTGGCTTGCCATGGCTCAGCAAATAAATGAAATAATGCTGGCTCAGTGTATGTGTATGTCAATTTTCTATGCATCCAGTGACAAAAGGAGTTTTTCAAGAAGATTTTTTGGGGGATATTGTGTGGGGATTTGATAGAAAAATACAGAGATAGAAAGATACAAAATTAAAATTTTAATTTTTAACTTGAACATGAAACATGTCTCGTTTAGTTAGTCAGCAGTCATGAATGCACAGTTCAGTCTGACCACAGGAAAGTTACACATCCGAGTTGTACGATCTAAGTTAACCTTGGTGTTGTTTTTGCCATCCGCACTAAAAGAAAAAAGAATAAGTAATTTAGTAAGCAACGACCAGACAATGTTTTCAAGCAAAACTTTTTTCTTATAAAATTGGCCTGTACAACTATGAGGAGGCCAAATATGCATCACTTTATCCTTGGAAGTCCAGTACTTTTACTGGGTCACACCTTTAAAACCAGAAAGGTTTGAGAAAATAAGCACAAGCACATATGGACGAAGAATTAGGTGTTTTCTAAGTGGCAAACCCTTAAAAATAGCTGTCTGTTTATGACTGACTCGGCGTTTGCCAGCCATTTACTCTTGCTTGAGGTACAATAAAGAGAGAAGTGAGGTTTCTAATGACGAACATCCGGTCCCTAGAGCGCACGCCCAACTGGTGACACGTTAACTTTAATATGTGCATTTTGCTTCTGCATTTCTGTCTCATAAAGAAAACCAATAAGTACAAGATGCAGATTGTTTGCTGCTGGTGGCTTGTAAACCTAAACAGCTTGTCTGGGATGTGTTTGGAAATTTATGAGGATCTGACATTTCCAGATTATTACTTCCTGATTACTAAAACTAATTTAATCTATATACTGTTGTTTGGCATTTCTCTGGGGTTTTCCCCCCACTATCCCACCCGTTCTCAGATAATGTTTTTTTAATGACAGTTTTTAAAACCATAATAAGACAGATCTCTCTTTGAGCTTTCAGTGTGCAAAACTTTGTATCATGCAACCAAAGAACTAACTCAAACAACAAACACATAAATTGAAACCAACCAGCACTTAATGGCTGCTCCCAGACAAAAATACTCACTCACCCTTTTGCCAAACTGTCTGATCCTACTAGGGTCAGCTGACACTGGGCGAAGACTGGGTACCCCCTGAACAGCTCACCAAATTATTACACGTCCAACACACTCACACTCACACACACACACACACACACACACACACACAACCATTAACACTCATACTTACAAGTACGGTCAAATTGGAACAGCCAGGTTAGCCTAATTTGCATGCCTTTTGACTGTGGGAGGAAACCACAGTAAGTGGAGGAAAGCCATGCAAGCATGGTGAAAACATGTAAACTACACAGAAACACCCTAGCCCAGGAGCAGAATCCAGGTCCTTCTCAGTATGAGGTAGATGTGCTCCAAACAAAACCACAAAAATTTTTTTGCTGTGTTTTATTTTTTTTTTGGGGGGGTGTTTCGGGGCTCTAGAAGATTTTGTGTGCAAATCCTACTAGACAATGTTAGAAATGCAAATAGGTAAGCATTTTCTGCAACTGAATCTCAAATGCCCTACTGTGGGTAAATCAATACAACTAATTCTACAAAACATTAAATTGTTGGTTAAATCACTTAAATAATTTGCAAACTAAATGCTAAATGCAGCAATAAAAAAAGAGTCCAGAACTTTGGCTGACTTCTTTGTCATCTTTGAGCCCTTAGCAAAAAGTAGTATACTTGAAGTTTATTTTATTAAGTATACTTGAAAAATAATTTATTCTATTAGTATTGATGTACTTAGACTTTTCTTTATACTATTCAGTA
>JAOUQZ010000033.1:3819510-3830583 GCA_028564935.1 Neosilurus hyrtlii | reverse complement strand
AGTATACTGTGTCAGTTTTAGTATAAAATTAGTATACTTGTAGTACACTTGAATAAACTACTTTTTGCTAAGGGAGGAGTCGATGCAACGATTAGCTTTGGGAGGATTTTTACAGCCTGATGTCCTTCAAAGTGAGTTCACACACATTCACACCTAGAGGCAGAACCTAGAGGAAACCAGTGCAAGTACAGAGAGAACATGCAAACTCCACACAGAAATGGCCAGGACCTTCTAACTGAGAGGTGAGCATGCTAACCACTATTCTATCATAAAAATTCTATACTGATACAATAATATTCCATGCATGTCATCTATCTGCTTGAGAATATCAACACTTCTTTTAAAACATGAAAACAGTACTGGTATTTTGAAAACTCCAATAATACATGTTTCTTAATTTGTATGTAAGCATATACAAATGATAAGAAAAGGTCTTATATTAAAAGGCCTTGTTTATCTGTGAGCAAGCTGAAGCTATAAAAAGCAGAAGCCTCACCAGCCACCTGCTGTCTTCGCCTCCTCTCCTGTATGACAATAGGCGTCTAAACTGATTACATTGTAAACAAGAAAACTTAATGAAAAATCTCTTATCAGGGCCAATGCACTTGCCAGCAGGGACTAGGCGACCTTAATATACCAATTAAAATATTGCAAATGAATTATACCAAGCAATATTTTCTCCCATTAACAAGGCAGTACATCCAATTGATGTGTCTTTGATTGCAAAGATGTTGAACAATACTGTGGTGACTCTGGGTTGTTGTCTAATTGAACACACACACACACACACACACACACACACACACACACACACACACACACACACACACACACACACACACACACTGTGCATGAAACCAAAAATAATTAGTAACGCACTTTCCCATAGTCTGAATGTTAAAGAGTTGTTTGGCTCATGTGGCATTGTTTTCCCTGTGTTGTGTGGGTTTCCTCTGAGTGCTCTGGTTTTCTCCTACAGTCCAAAGACATGTACATTATTAGGCTGATTGGCTCTTCCAAACTGCAATGAGTGTGGATAACTGTATGTGTTGCAGTGTGGCCTGGTGATCTGTTTCCCAGAGTTAGCTGGGATGGGTTCCAGCCTCCCCACATCCCTAATAAAGAATAACGCGGTTTGGAAAATAAAATAAATGAAAATGAAAAGGCCATGTGATGGACTGACAAGCTATTCATTGTGTACAATGCCTTCGCCCAGAGTCGGTTGAGATAGGCTCCACACAACTCTAGTGGGATTTAGCAGCTCTGCAAATGACATGAATGAAAATGAAGACATGTTCCCTTTTGAGCCTGGTTGTTCTCAAAGTTTCTTCATTAGTATTTTGTCTCTGGAAGTTTCTCTTTCGTGCTGTTGCCTCTGGCTTTTTCATTAAAGGTTTAAAGGATCTAATAAATCTACATTTGTACATTTGTAAAGCTGTTCTGCGACAATGTCTATTGTTAAAAGTGCTGTATAAATGAGAAAGGACTGAAGTGAATTTAATTGAGGAAATATATTCTAAATGACATGGAACTCAATTTACCAGTTACAGAAATAGCTATCATTCTTTGTCAACCCTCCTGACCCCAGTGTTAGTGTGAAACACCTCAAAAACATCCTGTATGTAATGGGAAGTGAGTCTCACCTTACGACTGCACTGAAATGATGAATCTGGAGAAAGTGCATTGTGACACCAATTTGCAGCAGCAAAGACTTCCTGGAGCAGCATATCACTAATGGCCAATGAAGAAGAGACACTCCTTATAGAGTGGCTGTCATTGATGATCTATAGACTTAGCTGAAGAAGTCCACCAGTGGACCAGTCTGTGTACAGAAAAGGGACCCCTGTGTCTTATCTCTATTATAAAAATTGGTGATGTGTGTATCAAATACTGAAGCTGCCATCTGTCGCAAGTAACTACATAGGGCAGGAACTGGGAGCATCCCAGGCCTAGCAAGGAAAGCTAAGATGTCTTATTGAAGGTGCCAAGGTCAATAGATTGAAACACAGACTATTAGTTGGGTGAGCATGTAACTCTTTCAGATCAAATGATCAATAGCGAAGATGGAATGAAAGAGAGATTTAGCTGACATTTTAGTTTAGCATTCTGAACTCTTAAAAGCTTTCTATAAAGTTAGTGCACTGTGGAATAGAAAGCTCTTTGTGTCATAAGAATGCTATGTGAAAGAGTATGTTTATTCTTTTGATTTGTACTGCACTTTATGAACTTTAAAATTACATTGCCTCTTGAAGTGGGCTGCCATGGCTAGTTTAGAGACTCTCAAAGGAACTGCCAGGGAGAACCAGACCATTCCCCAGGTACTTCAGAAAACTGAGTTGAAAGTGGTAGCTTACATATATTAGGTTATCATTAACCTGGAAGAAACCTCCCAGATGTGGCTGTAGACATCCTCATGCTCCTTTAAGTAGTGTTGAGAAGTACAATCTGTTGCACTGCAAGGTCTCCAATCCCAAATCCTCGATTTCCGCTTAGCCATGGCTGGTGGCATGTCATTGATTTGCTTAAAGTAACTCAAACTGTTGAGCACCATCACAGTGATTGCTTGGTCAGACAACCATAATGGTCACTTTCAAACTACAGCACTAAACACTGCAGACAATGATGTGGATATAGTAAATTAATTGGAATTTGCTTGCACAATTTTACAGGTAAGACCAGGGGCACTTAATATTACAGCTGTAGGACCTCAGTCTAAACTCAAATCATTTTCTGTATTGACTTGATCTGTCTCAGATTTAGTAGCAATATGTTGGTCCTTTAGTCTTGCTAAATCTGCTCTGGACTGAGAAATTGTATAGTTATTGCTCACATTTCTTTTTTCTATATGAATACACAGAGCTTGACATGAAGTAATTCCTTGTTTTAAAATCTTGCACATGAAAAAACAAACAAACAAACAAGCAGATTAAACAAACAATAAAAACAAATTCAAAACAGTTTAGCTTCGAAACGGAGTTGATGGTTTTTAATCTTGACCTTACAACAGTCTTGCTTTCACTTGGACTCAATCCTGAGAATCACATAAGAATGTTGTTTGCATGTAGATTGCCTATATATGGATATTGTAATTTTATAATATGAAAATATTAATGTATTTTATAATTGTTCATAATTGTTACAGACAGTTATATTACAGCATTGTTCATTTATATTTTATTGTTGGAAGGAAATCACCAGGGTAATTAAAAAGCCCCTTGGTGGACGGGCTCTAGGGGTGGACAAGGTGTGCCTTAATTACATCAGGGCTCTGGATGTTGTAGGATTGTCATGGTTGACATGTCTCTGCAACATTGCATGGTGACCGGGGGCTGTACCTCTGGATTGGCAAACAGGGGTGGTAGTTTATTCTTTCATTCATCTTCTGAACCGCTTATTCCCACTTAGGGTTGCGGGGAGGCTGGCGCCCATTTCAGCCGACTCTGGGCGAGGTCGGGGTACACCCTGGACAGCTCGCAAGGCCATCGCAGGGCACAGGGGTGGTAGTTCCCCCTTTTAAAAAAGGAGACCGTGTACCAACTATCATGGAATCACACTCCAACGAGGAAAGTCTATTTAGGAGTACTGGAGAGGACGTTTTGACCAATGGTTCAACCTCAGATTCAGGAGGAACAATGTGGTTTTTGTCTTGGCCGCAGCACTCTTGACCAGCTCTACACACTCTCCAGGATCCTGAAGGGCCCATGGGAGTTTGCCTGACCTGGCCACATGTGCTTTGTGGACTTGGAGAAGGCTTTCGTCCATGTCCACATTCATGGCATTTGGCACTTATGGTCCCAAGCGTTGGGTAGTGACTGAAAGAACAAGATCACAAAAACAAGCTGCTGAAATGAGTTTCGTTTGCAGGGTGGTCTCCCTTAGAGATAGATTGAGAAGTTCGGTCATCCGGGAGGAGCTCGTAGGTAGCTCCTCTGGGTTGGGAGAAGCCAATTGAGGTGGCTCGGCATCTGATTAAAATGCCTCCAACCGGAAAGAGACCCTGGGGTTGACCCAGAACATGCTGGAGGGACTATGTCTCTCGGCTGTGTCCTTTGGAAGAGCTGGAGGAAGTGGCTGGGGAGAGGGACATCTGGACCTTACTGCTTAGGCTGCTGCCTTTGCAACCCGACGGATAAGTAAAAGAAGATGAAGATGAAGATTTTGGAAGGAAATGAAGCATAAGCCTACATTCATTTTATTACTGTACTTTTCTGTTTTTTTACCATAAACTGCTCTTTCTTATCTATAACTTTACTGAAGTGTCTGTCTCCACTGTAACGTCTTTTTAGTGTATCCATTCATTCATTCATTCATTTTCTTTTGCTCACCTGGGGTCTCGTCAGAGTGACAGCTTCTCCTGGGGGATTCAAGGCATTTCCAGGACAGACGGGATATGTATTATTTGTTACCGCCATCAAGGAGGTTATGTTTTTCCTGTAGTTTGTTTGGTTGTTTGTGTGTTTGTTTGTAGGCAGGTGTATGCAAAAAAGTTATGTGTGGATTTTCATGAAATTTCAAGAGAGATAGGGCTTTGGACAAGGAAGATGCCATAAGATTTTGGAGATGATCCGGATCAAATTCTGGAGCCAGGAATTTTTTCATAGGATTTTTTAACACTGTCAGACAGAATGAATTTTGGAAATATGGATTAACAGCAGGCCCAGCAGGATATGCTGTGTTCTTTCTGTTACTTTTGGCTTGGCAGAGGCTTGCACTCTCCAAGTGTCTCTGTTTTGTTTGTAAAACAAACAAATAGATGTAAGCAATTTGTGATGTAACTGAATTAAATGAAAAATAAAAGACAAAACCATTAAACAAAGTGCATTTGAAGAAGCTATAACAAAAGATATTAGGCTCTTTATGGCTTTAAGTGTCTCATTAGTCCAAACTTTGTCTGTTTCATGCTTCACTATAGATCCTGCCCAGAAAGCATTTCAGCATTTAAGCAAAAATAAATTAATAAATAAATTATTAGATCAATATTCAAACAAACAAACAAATAAATAAATATAAACATCTGACATACAAGCATAGAAAGCCGTTTTGAGAGCAAAAGTAGGGAAACTGTAGATGTGGATGAAATAGCAAAACAGTCTAGAAAAATAATATTACTTTGTTTGCAATACAAATAGATTTACATTTTATCTGAAGAATAGATAATAATAAAATTTTAATATTTTAGTGCAATTTTGTTGCTCTCGTTTTTTTTTTGCATAAAAAAATCATTACATATTACATTATATATTACAATATAAATATTACAAGCTCAGATAATTTGCTTTATAATAGCATGATTGTTATACATTCTACCATTAATTTAACTTATTTGGTTCTGTTGGCTTGTGAAGGTTCAGCTTTAAGAGCAGAGACACATGAATTAGGAATGGAGTTGTTTTGGTCTTTAATAATTCCCAAGTTAGTTTTTGCTGTGTAAAACCTCAGGTTCTGCTCAAGGCCAGCTTAGCGATGAGGTCAGCAGTAAGGTCGTCTGTCAGAGCATTCTGGAAGTCTTGCACTCATTTATTTGCATAAAGGGTCATGAGGTCACACAGCTCTCTGCAGTGGTATATATGGGGGTGTTAGAGACACACTCCAGAGATGCAGCACACAATTACACATACATTCACATAAAAAAAAAAGGAGCTGAGAGTGACTCAGAGAGCAAAGCACAGTGAATGTTAGTTTTTCTTTCTGGATACACAACTTTTAAAAATTTGTATGTAACCACGTAGACCACTTTATCTAGCCTTCTCTTGTACTTTTATAAAGCCCCTTTTACAAACATTCTGCATTTTTTTGTTTTTGGATGAATTGAGCAGAGCTACGATAGAATGGACTAATGCAAGTTTGGGTACACAACAGGCGTCTTAGGATTTTGACCAATTTTGGTTCATGGACCTGTTGCAACATATTGGCAGGGAAGTTTCAAAAAGTGGAATTGCCAGACAGAATTGCCAGGCCTCAGTCCAGGAGGGCGCAAGATATTTTTGCCCACACACTGGATTCTAGTCATTTAATTAGCTAGTCCTTTAGTTGAGTTCACCTTTCATGATCTGAGTTGTATGCATCTACTATGAAAGCTCTAAGCTATTGGCACAAAGATAACCTAACTTTCTGCCCTGGGAGAAACAAAAACAAGGTCCCTGTTATGAATTCTAGAGTTTATTTATCCATTCATTCATTTTCTTATTCATTCATTTTCTGAACTGCTTAATCCTAATTAGTGTCGTGGGGAGACTGGCGCCCATCTCAGCCGACTCTGGGCGAGGGCAGAGTACACCCCGGACAGCTCACCAGACCATCGCAGGACAGAAACACGCTGATGGCTATGCAGCCTAATCTTGACGAAAATCAGCAATGGTTCTTTTACATGCCTCCCACCATAGACAGTGAGAGACATGGCCGGCATTTGATAACCCAGTTAGCTGCACTGGGGGATTTCTAGAGCAGGGGTCACCAACACGGTGCCCGCGGGCACCAGGTCGCCCCCAAGGCACATAGATGAGTATCATTAATCATTATTGTTAATGTATAACTAAAGGCAAACTAGGCAAATGTGTAATTTCAGGAGAGCCTATCAAACTGGTATCTCTTCATATGACTCAGTACCTATGACGTAGCTCTCAGTTTCAAAAAGGTTGGTGACCCCTGTTCTAGAGTTTATCAAAGAGAAAAGTCTAGTAGAAAACATTCCTTATTTGTTTTCCTCTGATCCCTTTAATAAATTTTTCTTTATAAATTAGAAATACACAGAATAAATATAATTTATGCATTTTGTTACTGTATTTCTTGTTACATTTATGTCTCTCCACAATTTTACTCTATTTTTTTTTTCATTTTATTATAGATAGTACTTGTGAGTATGATTAATTCTCTGTTATCACTTTTATGGATGGGCATCATATTTCAACTTGCTTAACATACCTATTCACATATTGTATAATATTGTCCTACATTCACAACTTGAAATGCTCCACCGCCTTATTAAAAATCCATACATGTATGGTATATAATGTAATAATAGTGGTCAAGTGTACTAATGCATAGTACAAATACTAATGCATAACTATCTAAATACCATGGGTGTAAGCCTCGTGCCCAGCTAAGGTGGTTCTGTGTGGAGTTTGCATGTTCTTTCCATGCTTTCATGGGTATCCTTCAGGTGCTCCACTTTCCTACCACATCCTGCCTTCCCCGGGGGTCGGTTTGGATAGGCTCCAGCTTCTCCATGACTTTAGTAAAGGTTAAAAAATTTGACAAAGTGAAATGAATGTAAACTGTGTTCTGGGAAGATTTTACATAATATTTGTAAAGGATGCTGCATTTTTTTTAAACACTATCACCTTAGGAAGGTTACTGAACGTTCTGAATATTCTAAATTACAATTCCCTGTTAGCTGTTTATGTGTTTGGTTTACAGTCACATACAATTTATGATCAATACCCATAACTTCACACCGTAGGCAATACCACTGCTGACATGACTCAGTTTAATTAACATATAATATTTTAGCTTTAAATTATGCAATGCTGCTTAGCTGAAAATGACAGTAACACAGCAGGTCTATAATAAGGACATTGGGGGAAAAGTCAGTCATTATCTTTAGCACTCCTGCTCTCTAGAAACTCTTGTGCTAAAATGCCTATTCTATTTGGTTGTTTTCGATATCTGAGTAGAATTTCCCCCCATCTTTCTTGTGCACTGTTACTTTGTAGTAACTGACCTCTCTGCTTCATTAACCACAATATTGTACATCTTTGCTAGACTGTGCCCCACATTGTACATAATAACACAAAAAATGTGAATAACATCTATGAATACATTTAAGAAGTAAAAAAAATCTATTTTCATTAACAATATGCATTAACAAGATGTGAATATTTAATTTTTATCATTATATCTAGCATAAATATTTATATATCACCTAGTTTCACAGAATCCTCTACACAGAAATCACACACACACACACACAAACACACACACACACACACACACACACACACACACACACACACACACACACTAGTACTTAATTAAAGTAAGTTTATAGTATCTCTTATTAATCTTATTAATCTTGTTTCTGTTTTGTGTGTTTGTCAATGCAATCTACTTGTGTCTGTTTACTATCAGAAGCCTGCATGACCAGAGAAGGCATATGATGCTAAAGATAAATCTCTCTCTCTCTCTCTCTCCCAGACACACACACACACACACACACACACACACACACACACACACACACAGATTACATCTAACATAGTTAAAATTACTTAAAACTTAGCAATTTGTCACTGCTCTCTTTGTCCGTGTCTGTGTTGATGGTCGTCATAATGTTTACGTTCTCCAGATCATCGTACCCAGTGCAGGAGTCTCTGACAGAAAGACATTGTATCTGATTCCATTTTATTCCTAAGAGATAGCACTGTATTTCATGTTTATTTAATATGCATGGTACGTGAATGGAACCCTTTTAATTGTTACCAGAAATCTCATTCTCATAGTAAACATGAACTGTTATTTACTCTTCTCTGTGCCCATTGATTTCTTGATCATATCTGGTAATCTGAGACATGTTTTAGAATGAGGAAAGTTTGATTTGTTTAAATTATACAAGTCGTGATTTTCTTTCCAAACCAAATGTGAATGCCAGAAAGCACATACTGCCACATTTTATACATACTGTAAGACATTTTCCAAAATTTGTGATAGATTTATAATTTAAGGATCAAGATTTAAAATGTGCTTCATTTTCTGTGGCATGGTTCATTCTAAATTGATGAAGACTACACTTACAAGGTGGACTACTCACAGCACTGTTGTTGCAAACTGAACTGATAAAAAGGATTTATTTAAAAGAGACATTTTAAAATTTCTTTGTTCTGGTAATAAAAAAGATCCAGCAAAATCCAAGTTAATCTATACATATGGATTAAGTTTTAAATAGAAACAAACTGTAAGAGAAACAAAGCTTTCTCTGTTGCGTGTTATGTTTTTAATTACTACCTCAGTTAACATGATACTTGGAGCATTTGTGTTTGCATATTTAAACAAGAGCCTTCAGGGAGCACAAACCTCTGCCAAGCTCAGAAATTCATATTAACCAAAATATCAAAAAGCATTCTATTTCATAATGTTAAATATTCTTAAACCTCCAAAGACCCAGAAACCCTAATATTGTGTGTCTTGTCATTTCTCTGCACTGCTACTTACCACCTGATAATTGTTGAACTTGATCAATGCCTTCAAACAGGAAGAAATTTAGCAAAGGAGGAATACCCGAAGACCTCCATAATATAAGAATCTTAAAATGACATATGCACAGTATAGCTGGGAGAAAATTTGATGTCTCATGATGGGTCTCATGAGGTCTGATATTATACCCATTTTCAGACCTTTGCATAATCCTGCTAACAAACATACAAACTGTGGGTAAAACATAACATGTATGGTTAAGGTAATTAGTATCCTTTATAGAGTTTAACAGAATTAGTGAATTCAAATTATAACTTGTCGTAGTACTCTAATCATAAGAGTAGTAATGGGAAAATGCTAGGTGTTTACTGTTTAGTCCATCCATTCATGACCATAAGTGGGGTTATTTGTCCATGTTTACATATAGTAAGTATTTATGAAAGTTTGGCTTAAGCTTCATTAACGTGACAATGAAACTAACTTTTAAGCCTACTCCAATTAGCAGTTACATTTGATTACACACAGTGACAATTTTGGTGTTCTGACTGTGAGGAAGTAGCTTTTATAGGACATAGGGCACAGTGACATGCATTAAAAGCCATGCTGACTTGTTCTTTATAAAAATTAATAAATAGAACAAATTATAGGTGTCCTAACTTACCTGAGTTCACCCTATACAGCTTTCTAGCTACCTGTTTATGGTCAGGGAAACATATGGTAAAAACCTTCAGTGAATTGGCCTCCTGTTTAATTTGCTCTGCAATTTTACAACCGCGGTCAGCACTGCCGGAGCTGTTCTCATTCTGACAGTATGTTCTGACTCTTCTGTTCTGGATTCAATTATTCATCGATAATTGATCTCCTTAGTCCTTTAGTTGGTGATAGGTTTGGGTGTTAGAAACAGTCGTTAAACTTAACATTAATACAGAGAATCAGCTTCACTTTCATGCAGTCCATATTTTAATATCTGTTGGGAAAAAAATGTTTCCAACCAGTTTTGCAGTTTTGTTTACTGATATTTTCTGTAAACAACTTATACGGTAAACATTTACAATACATTTATCAAATTATACAAACAATCATTCATTTGTCTGCCCAAGCGGCTTAATCCTACTAAGGGTGTGCAGAGGCTGGAGCCTATCTCAGCCAACTCTGGACGAAGGCAAAGTAAACCCTGAACAGCTCACTAGTCCAACAGACAAATACACTTAGGGGCAATCAAAAATATCCAATTAGTCCAATGTGCATGCCTTTGGACTGTAGGAGGAAACCAGGGTACTCAGAGGAAACCCACAAAAATATTAATACCTAGCCATGCCCAGGACTCAAACCCAGGACCTTCTTGTTATGAGGCAAACATGCTTACCACTACACCACCATGCTGCCCATTCTACAAACAGTTTATTAATAATTTGAGGATACATTTGGAAATGCTTTAGTCATTATACCAAATTACTGAGAAAGAAGTCATGTTTGCATTGCTGCTGAGCTGCTCACTTGCAATTGACAAGTGATAGTATAACACGTGATTTATAAAACTGCTATCAAACGCGTATTCTTCTATACTTGTGTAGTCTTAAGCTGCATGTATTCAGAATCAGTTTTAACTAATTACCCATTCGTTTCCCCAGTTGCCTGACATTTGTCTTGCATAAATCTGAAACACAATTGCAGGGACTGAGTATTGAGTTTAATGAAGCATTTGGCATAAGCATTTTTATCACAGAACTCTCCTGTGTCTTGTTTGCCTCGTGTTGACAGTTCCACCCTTTACCCTCATTATTGTCAATACCTATTACCATGGACTACACACACACACACATGCGCACACACACACACACACACACACACACACACACACACACACACACACACACACACACA
>JAOUQZ010000033.1:3791839-3818346 GCA_028564935.1 Neosilurus hyrtlii | reverse complement strand
AGAGGGCAGAGTGCTCAGTTTGTTTAGATCTCCTGAAGTCCATTATCATCTCCTTTGTCTTGGATGTGTTAAGGTCCTGGTTAATGTTGTCGCACCATTGCCGCAGATGCCAGACCTCCTTCCTGTAGGCTGACTCATTGTTATCTGTTATCAGACCTATGATGGTGGTGTCGTTGGCGAATTTGACGATGGTGTTGCTGGTGTGAATGTATAGGAACAGTTGTGTGAAGAGGGAGAAGAGGAGGGGGCTGAGATCATACCCCTGTGGTAATCCGGTGTTCAAGATGAGAGTGGAGGAGAGGTGGTCTCGTATTCTGAAGTTCTGAGGTCTGTTGCTAAGAAAGTCCAGTATCCGGGTGCACAGTGAGCTTCCTAGGCACAAGTTGCCCAACTTCTGAACCAGTAGCATTTCATGACCTTGGTTAAGTAAATCATGGCTTCATGGAATATGTACATGAGTCTCTGTCAGTGCACTGTCAATATAAAAAATAAAATGCAAAATAACGGGATGTGCTGGATCCAGTGATATTTTATAACCTTTTGAATAATGAGGTTAGAAGCCATGCTGTTAAATTAAACCAAATTGTCAGTGATTAAAGTGATGATTACAACTAGGACTATGCGTGCAGCAATATCCTAGACTCCTATTAGATTTTAAATGCTCACCATCTTCTCACTCATATCCAGGGGATATAAACAGCCTACACACAAATATTAAAACGGCAGGTGTTTGCAATATAAAAAATTATATATTTTTATGGTGTTAAAGAAGCTTGTGTTTATAATACAGCACTTTTTGTTAAAAGTCTGCCAGTTAGATTTGGCACATCTTACTTGGCACAACTGTCAACACATATTGATTTGGCAATTTTATTCCATTCTTTCTTGTAAAATGCTCCAAATTTTGTGAGGATCTTACTTGCACAATTTTTTATTTATTTATATAAAATAGATTTGGACTTTGACTGGGCCATTCCCAAAATAATATTTGTCTAAATTCATTGCTTTGTTGACCTGGATTTGTGCTTTGGGTTGTTATTGTTGTCTTCATATCCACAAGAGATTATCAATCCGAAACATTCCAATACCACCTTTATCCATTAGTGGGAGCCAGAGTGCACTGTATTAATTATAATCAGTCGCAATCAGTGTCACCTGTGCCTGGGTCTTTTTAAGGAGAGCTCTCCACTCATATGTGCTATGTTGCAACCTTGTTATTTGCTGTAGCGTGAGGCTCCGATGGTAAATGCTGCTGATTTCTTGGTTTTCCACCTAACTGTTGTGCTTCTCAATATACATTTGTATAAAAAAATAATCCAACCCCAACCAAGATGTCCACCCTGGAAAGGGTTAGGACCTATATATAATTCTCTCTATCCTGTATAGAGTCCTAACCTTAGCTGGCTGAAAAACAAACAAACAAAAAAGAACAGCTCACAATGCTGTAATTCTGTCACCATCAGGCCAAAATGTTTGTTGGGTGATAAGCTGTCTGAGTTTTGTGCTTAACATCTTTTAGAATTAGCACCCAAACATCAATACCTTAATCTTATCTGACCATACCACATTTTGCCCCATGGTTTGGAAAATTTAAGAAGGGTTTGGATGTTATTCTTTCATTAAAAAGAGCCCAGACTACTCCACGGCTCAGACGTGAAGAATAGAACATGTCGTGCACAGGAATTGAGAATAAAACTGCATTTTTTTAAAACCAGGGGTGTGTTCACATTTTATACACAATTTATTCTCATTTTTAAATTAAAATGTAATGAAAATCTTTCTTGCTTTTTTGTTAAATGGATTTTATTTTACAACCTAAGAAATATTATTTTTTCCATCATTTTGAGTTCAGTTATTAACTCAGAATACGACCCAGGTTGTAAGTTTCTTTGCAAGTTATCTGAAAATGTTTGTAATTGCAATGTTTGTGCACTTTTATGTGGAATCCTTGCTCCTGGTAGCCAGTCTTAATAACAGGTGATGAACAAGGCAAATGACCTGATTTCAGTAAGGCCACAACAAAAATCTAATGCTTAGAGATGCATTTGACCCCATTTCCATTTGTCCACACTTCTCACAGAGAATACATAATATTGCAAGGTGTGCATGGGTCTAATTAATTGCAAATATGTAGTGAATAAAGGGAAAGATGCTGTACAGACTGTTTCTGTATTCTGAATGCTGTTTCGGTGTATGTTGAAAGGTGGATAATGAGCCTTGACATCACCATATTACATTTCACTGTGGCTGTGTGGATAGGACTGCAACATATTCATGAAACCAAAGCATGTCATACACATTTACTGTTTTACAGCTAATGTGGAGCATGTACGAGTAAATGTGATTCACAGGCACTGCAGAGACAGGCATTTAATTCAGGAAGCACTGACTTACAGTGACCTAGCATTTCTGTAAAAGGTATTGGTACTTAAGCATATTAATAAAACTGAACAGTCTATCTGTTATTACAGATGAGAATGTGCACCAGTCAGCTTTGCGTCCACCGCGGGCTCTTGATCGCAATTTGAAAGTGAGTGTCAGATAGTGAGTAACTAACCAGCTTTTAGTGTGTACCATAATGGGGCTCATGGGCCTAAAGTCAGACTGGCCTACTGGGTACAAGAAGTGATTGTGCAGTCATACGCAAACACAGGTCAAGTGCTGCTTTCTTCCATCAAATGTTTTTTTTTTTTTTGAAGTGCTACATCCTGGGCATCTGAGGGGTTACTTTCAGTCATCTGAGAATGGGCTACATGAAACAGCCATTATTTGTGCATGATACAGTTTATGAAATTGGAAATCCATCCATCCGACCACCCATCCATCTATCTATTATGTATACCACTTACCCAACAGTCAGAAGGAAGCTGGAGCCAAAGCTAGCTAGCAGACTGGAGCCAGTCTACTGCATGACAAGCACAGAGACAAACCTTATTTACATTCTCATTCACACCTGTGGGCAGTCTGAGTAGCCATTTAACCATAGAGGAAACCCATAGAAGAATGGAAAGGACATGTATATTACACAGAGAAAGGCCCTTGGCCAAGATCCAGACCCAGAACTTTCTTGCAGTGTGCTAAGTTTAGTTTAGCAGTGCTAACCACCAAGCCACCATACCATCCAGAGTCTAATAATAAGTACGCTATGCCCTCTCTATTGTGCTCTTTGCCCTTTCCTTAAGTCAATAACACACCACTCCCCACCCCACCTGACTTCTTTCACTTTTTCGTTTTCTTTTCCTTGTATTTTCTCTACATACCTAAACTTTTCCTCCTTGCTACCCTATTATTCATATTATCTTTGGCAGGCCTGTGAAGTGGTGTTGTTAAATAGTGCCCCGGGTTAATGGTTTTCTGTTATCCAGTCTATCATCTGAACACTGCTGAGAGGTCCACATGCATAAGGTTGAACATCTTGGGAAATACTTTAGCCAGGTCAGACACAAACTGAAAGATTTCACAAACACTAGATGTAATGTAACACTGTTTCCCCCCAAATAAATTAGCAAACTGTACATCCTACCTGTATGACAAACGGGTTGTTTACAAGAACAATAGGTTATTTTCCCCACTATAAAAATACCACAATTATTGCTTGTGACAAGTTCTGTAGTTCTCATAAAAAGAGAGAAGCATTGGAATAGTTTTCTTTGGATATTCCAGCTTGATAGGAAGGTCAGGTCAGACAGCAGGGACAGGCATGCACCCTTGGAGCAGAAAAAGTTAAAGACCTTGCTCAAGGGCCCAGCAATGACAGCTTGAACTTACAAACTTCTAAGCAGTAGCCCAAAGCCTTAACCACTGAGCCACCACTTGTCCTGCTTATTGCACAGATGGGTCTCAGAACAATTGAGTTTTATACTATAATATATAATATCTGATAGATTTAAACAATCCTAAACTAGGACCATGAACCAGACTAGAACTCTGCTGTATTTTTCTCCCAGTGTGGGTTTGGCCTAAGGGCAGCCCTGAAAATCATTTGCTTCACACTGTTACTAGATCTCTCCAAATACATTGCAATGATTTAGAAGGTTTTAGACTTCATGTATATTAATTCCTTGAAAGAGCTATGATTGCTAAAGTTGCTCCTAACCATTTGGAACTGGTGATATGAGTTGAGCTGTGTGAATACAAATTTACAATTTCTGGGTTCTGTTGATCAAAACTGCTAAATTTTTTATTGACGATCATATTAAAGGAGTAGAAAACATATGGCTTAGTGCACACTTGGGGAAAGATCACTTTCAGCTTCCCCAAACAAACAAACAAAAAAAAACATATTTTCCCCAATTCATTTTAACCCGATAAATAAGCAAAGTAGTAGTGATTTTAAACTCCCACCATGTTTTCATTCAGTCATGTCATGCCCCACAGTTAGTTGAAGAAGGGAGAGAGAGAGAGAGAGAGAGAAAGAGAGAGAGAGAGAGAGAAAGAGAGACCGCGCAAGATTCACTCCACACGCACATGGTTGATATAATGACCAGATTTTATTTATTTAGTTATATTTTAATGTATTGTGATGCTTTTTCCCCTTTGCATCACCATCCATTTGCTAACTTGTGACAGCATGGATTATAGGCTCAATCCCAAATTGGCCCATGCTCACCATAGCCTATAAATTGCACTACCGTAAGGTGTGTAATAATGCTGTTTGTGCCCTCAGTAATAAACTTCCTATCAAAAAGCCTGAGTGCACAAACTAGATTTTTCAGCTGTTCATTTACTTAATTTACTCAGGTACACTGGCTTTTTATGATATTAGCAGGTTAAGTACACTCCTTTTGAAAGCACTTTGTAGCTTGGAGAGAGAGAGAGCTGTCGGCTTGTTGCTTCACATCTAGGGGACTGCACACGTTGAATTTGATGTTGAAAGAAACATCTGATGTAAAATGGACATGAATGGCACATCCACGTAATATTTATTCACACAGGATCGGCTGACAATCCTTAGCCCAACCGATGTGACAGATAGGCCTGCCCAGTATTTCTTCTGATATTTTGATTCGCCTAACTTTAGAATAAAATTTTTTTGGAAAAATATGCCTTTTTCTATTTTACTTTATTTTATTTTCTTTATTTAATTTTTTGCTTTAAGAAGCTAAAATATTAATATTTTGCCTCCAGGTGTACACTAAACTATGTGTTTCTATTTCCTTTTAAATTTATTTTCTCGAGTGTAACATTCAGCTTGTTTGGAAATGTGGAATATAAACAAGCTTTAATGAAGATTTTTATTGCTACTATTTTGAAAGCCACTAACGCTCACCCTTACTTTTTAATTTGTCCTACAAAAGTTACCACAACCATTATCAAGGTATATTAATGTTGCAATGCATATTTAAATAATTGTATTATGACGTACACAGATATTTAATGGTTTCTATTATAAAGTGCCCAGATGTGAACATTTTGCTGCAGTGTAATTGCTGCTTTGATCACAGAGTTATCTCAGTTATATAACTGAAAAACTCACATTGTAAACCATGGACTCACAACAAGGTAACATGCGTGCAGTTTTTAACCATGTGATTTTTCTTTTTGTTGAGCATGATTGAGCTTATCTATCAAATAAGGCATTTATTAGATTTAAATCTAAAGGACAAAAGGAAACATAATCAAGCAATTGCTGGAACAATTAGACTAAGATGACTTATTTACACTCTAGCTGCTTTGCTATCAGATAATTTTTTTGCCCCTCAATTCATGCTTAACTAACTCTACAACCAATTATGCATAATGTAGTGATTAATTATACCAGCAGAGTGAATCATGCATTCAGCCTGAAGCCTCAACCACTCTGTTTTTCTGTTTGAGAAGGCACATTCCTATGTTTGTGCACATATTTCAGAAAAAAAAAATCAGTTAAATTGGCCTGATGGTGAAAAGGTTTGCCTAGAGGTATCTATGATATGACCTCATTATACTGGCTTTTCAAATACCCACAGCTCACTCATGTAACAGTGTGCTGTATCTATGCAACCCATTTGCTGCTGCCAAGAAGCAGGCTTTTTCTAAGCTACTGCATATGTTTCATGACAAGTGCCATTTATAGTCCACCAAAACCATTCAGACCTGGGAAATCCATCCATCAATCCTTTATGCTTTATTCTAGTCTGAATCACATGGAACCTATCAGTTGTTTTTAAGGTGCCTATTCACTTACTACGCATATTAAATAAACATGAAATACAGTCTCTTGGAAATGAAATAGAGTCAGCCAAGGTGGTTCCTCAAACCATTTTCTTATGCAGGTGAGTGAGTGTCAATGATCTGGCATACATTTACATTGCCATTTTGAGTGTGCAGAACTATCATCAAATAGTGGTGCCCATTAATACAGACATGCACTACCCAAGCATGTAAAATTATTACATTTTAAGTAACTTCAAAAATATTGGATGTAATGTGTGTGTGTGTGTGTGAGTGTGTGTGTGTGTGTGTGTGTGTGAGAGAGAGAGAGAGAGAGAGAGAGAGCAAGAAATAGAGAGTGAAATTCTGGTAGGCAGGTAGGCTTTTCACACCAGAGTCTCTCATCAGGCCAGAGCTTATCCCTGTTTCCAAAGCCTGAAGTGACTAGGAGTTCAACTCCTAGTGGATGGGATGCTAGTCCATCACAGGTTACCCTCCCAGTATTTTTTTTACTGGCACCCATTTATACTGCTGGGTGGACAGAGGCACACTTGTGGTTATGACCTTGCCCAGGGGTCTTAGCACAGTGGGGGCTTTAGCACAGTGGGGGTCTAACAGAGATTCAAACCTATGACCTCTTGATCACGAACAAAGCACCCTAGCCATTACACCACCGGCCCCACTAAATACACTACTTGACCTTGGCCTTTTCACTTTTTACTCATCGGTGTTGCACTGCCAAGTTATCTTGTATGCGGAAAATTGTTACTATGATCATATGGTATTGTTACTATAATTATAAATAGACACACAAAATCAAAACAAAATTCGAAACAGGTGAATAGGAGATACTAAGTTGTGTGCTGGGGAGGTTTTGTCAGGAAACCCTTGTAAATAAAGAGATAATGAAAGATTAAACACAGATTATTTGCTCATGAATGGACACCTTTAATGTATGATGCCTCAATTATTAAAAAAAAAGGATTACTTTTGAGACTCTTATTTGAAGTAGCTTTTTAATTATAGTTCAGATTTATTGTGGGTTTAAAATGCAGTCTAAATTGAAATTGCCATTGCACAGACAAATGCCCTTTGAACCACGTTATGCTATGGGTCTGGCTCACTGAAGAACACTTCCCACTCAGTTGGTGATCTTCAAAAGACTAAATGTCACTGAGCACAGTAGCTCCATTAACCATATTACCCAACTTCACATCAGTGCCTCAAAGTGAAGCGGTGATCTGTCAGCAGGTCTGACATATTACATCTAATTCTCCCTGTTTGCCACAGTCACATAAAGAAGACATATGCCAGCTGCATAAACAAACTCTGCTCATTCTTTCATTGCCTTCTTTCTTTTTGGCATTCCTTAGCCCCGGTACACAGCAGGAAGCTTCAGTTCAGTTCATGTCTCCTGCGTGTAGAGAGCAAATGATTTTCAGCATCTGCTGATCACAGCTCGCATTCAGTGAGGCGCACATGTGAGAAAACATATCAGAGTTTATGCGCTAGAAAGAGTGATGACCGGGAAAGGGAAAAGAAATACTAAGGAGAAAAGAGTTGCTTGATCGAGAGAAACAAATAGTGTGGGATGAAAAGAAATAACCAGGAGTTCTAATTTCTTCAGGACTTACCTAGCAAGTTATGATACGTACATATGTCCCATCTTACCCACACACTCGGATCTGGTCTCATGCATGAGCGCCTTTTGACATGAGCACTGCGAGCAGCAAAGGCCCAGTGACAGCAGATTTAAGTTCAGAGCTAATTAAAACACTAAAAATAGAGAAGGTGATGAATGTGCTGTTGAAAGTTACGTGTAAGAAAGAGCAAGCATGAAGGGGAGTAATAAGAGGCAAAGGGGCATGTGTGGTGATGTTTTGGAAGGATAAAGTGTGAATAAGTAGTTTGTTCACTGATATTGGGTGTTTTAGTTTAGTGTTCTACTGCACCATATATTTTCCCCCTGAAATTAAGTGTTTAAAAAAACATCAGGAATGGAAAAAGTATTAAGAAATCATACTGTGAAAGTATAAGTTATATTATAGATAATGAGTCAATCTTTTACTCAGCTAAAATTTGAAGTATCATCATCATCATCTTCTGCTTGTTTCAGGGTTGGGTCGTGGAGGCACCAGCCTAAGCAGTGAGGTCTAGATGTCCCTCTCCCAGACACTTCCTCCAGCTTTCCGGGGGGGGCGCTTCTGGGAGGCATTACCAGACCAGCCGAGAGACATCAAAATTGAAGTATACAACCAAAAATATACTCAGGTGAAAGTTCATCCTTCATTTTCTGAACTGCATAATGCTAATTAGGGTCACAGGGAGGCTGGCGTCCATCATGGTTCTTTTACATGCCTCTCACCACAGACAGTGAGAGACATGGCTAGCCTTTGATAACCAAGGTAGCTGCACTGGGGCGGGGGACAGCAGTAACAACCAGGTAACAGTGGAGCTTGAACCCCAGACCATGGGATCAGTAATCCAGACTCAACTCAGGGGAAAGTATGATATATTTTTTTTAAGTTTTAATAGTTAGTTTCTTCAGTAAAAAGTAGATGTTTTAACCAATGATTACTGATGACTAGTCATCCTTTTATGTGAAAAACTAATTTTATTTACTTCTGCTACATGATTTTCAGTCAGTCTCTAAGTTTACCTTTCATACACATCAATAAATATTATGTAGCTTGCTAATTAATTAATCAGAAGTAAAATATCATGTACAGTAAGTAAGCATTATTTACCCTTAGCTGAAATGCACACGGACATATTAGAGGCACACTGTGGGGAAAAAATGAGATTTTGAAAATAAAGATATAATATTATGAGAATAAATTCATGTTATGAGAATCAATTAATGATATTATGAGAATATAGTCTCAGACATACAGATGAAATCAGAGGAGCAGCTTGCTGTGAAATTTAAAAAATATGGAACATCTTAAAGTCACACTATATTAGTACAGGATTCACAAATAAAACAAAACTTTTCACACACACTACCACATTTTCTAAACATTTTGTAAGTATTAAGACATATGTATGCCTGTACTCTTGCCTGCTTTGTTTAATATATTCTGTGAGCTCATTCATATGAGGGGGCAGATAGCGCTTTCCCTCCAAGTGTGTTAGGCCGCCCCCAAATACGCATGCACAGCAGTTCAAAAAGAGGCGGGTGGTAGCATTGCATGTCACAGAGAGGATATGCTTGCTTATGCCCCTCCCTGGTCGGTGGTGGTCATGTGATAGAGAAAGCAAAATGTTGATGGGGTGGGAATTAGATACGACTTAATTAGGGAAGAAAAATGGGGAAAAAAAGATTATAACTTCATTCTTGTAATATTATGACTTTATTTTTAAAATCTTGGCCCTATTACTTCTTCGTAAGACTTTGATTCACTGCCTAGCTAATTTATATCAGCTTATACAGCTGACGGTAATCTAACATGGTGTTCGTTCTGAAAACAGGCCAATTTGGATAAATTTAGCTGGGTAATGTTAGCAAATTATCAAGATTTACCCCTCAGCATGCTTATTCAAAATAGATGTTCAGGATGAATTTATGTCTTAGGGAGGTAAACAAGACGCCTCATTTTATAAAAGCATTTGCTTACTCCAGCATATCATTTTGAAACCTTTTTTTACTCATCTAGGGCCAGGGTGCTTATCTTCAAGTTGAGCATGTTGTGCAGTCTTATTCAAATAAACATCAATGGCATTAGCTACATTGAATAGCATAAGAAGGCAGGCAGCTGATTAGTGACATGATCCTTGATTGTTTTTCCACACTGATGAACGTGATTGGATGCATTAATTTAAAATGAATAGTTGCTAAATCGGACTCTAGACTGATAAGTACTGTAACTAGTTGTCAGAATAGAGAACAGAATTAGAATATTTAAATAAGATGAAGTAAAAGCAAATTTTATTAAAAGAAATTAAAAGATAAAAATTAAGGACAAAGGTCAGTTTGTGCTGTCAATCCTAAAAAAAAATACAAAAAAAATCTGTTTCTTAAAAACTAAAACAAGGAGATCAGTGTGCACATCCCAGGTGCAGGAAATCCAAAAACTGCTAAAAATAAACAACTAACTCAATAAAAGTCTGGGTAAAAAAAAAAAAAAAAAAGGCCACAGACACAAAATTGCTTCCTTAAGGAGTGTTTTTATTAACATAATGCATCAATCCAGGTAAAGAAATTAAGAGGAAAAAATAAACAAACACAATCTGAGTACAAAATATAAAAAACAAAACCATTTAAGTAATAGTCAGCTCAGGTCTTTGTCCACGCCATCCTCCTGGGACCTGGAGGAGCAGATTCGGATCGCCTTGGAATCAGACCCAGCCTCACCTGACATGCCACCAGGTTGCCAATGTGAGATACTGCCAGAGGTGTTGAGTCATGCCTGTATCATATTCTGTTCTGGCTCTTTCCCTTTCAGGTCACTTGACTTCCTCCGGCTCAGGCAGTAATTGCCGGCTCCGCCCTGATCATCCCCACCTGTTCCCCATCACTGCTCCAGGATAAAGGCTCTGCGTCTTGCCCTGGCCCATCGCCAGATCGTCTTGTACTGTCATAGAGAAAAGCGCTTCTCGTAGCCGCGCCACAATCCAGCCACGATAGACGCTCATGTACCTAGTTACCCTGAGTGCTAAAATAAAGGATCCCTGTTTCCACCTATCTTGTGTTCTGTCCTGCATTTGGGTCTGTCAGTTTCTGGTACCAGTTGTTACAGCCAATATATTCCCAGGACCTAAGACTCCCCCTGATGCAGGAACTGCACTCCTTTCCAGGAACTGGGCACACAGGGGCCAATGCGACCCTCTCACTCCTTGTCAGGAGCAGACCCATCCCCAGTCTAGGCCATTAGACTGGGGATGAAATCCACATGATAGACTGGCGGTGGCCCCAATCATCTTATAGAGGCCTGCCACACTTGAGAGAACTGTGGACCTTTAGCTTGATAGTATCCAAAGCAGAGAGAAGTTTGGGCAATAGGATGAAGCGGCAAGCCATGGAAAAATCTGTTGACAATAACCAGTATAACTGTAATCTTGAGAAGTTGGCAGCCCTGTGACAAAATCCAACAGACCATTGTAGGTTGAGAATCGGTAAAGGATGGAGTAAGCCCTGGGGATGTTGGTGAGTGTTCTTGCTCCGGACGCATGTTGCCTGGCCACCAAAACCTCCTTCGCAGGAAATCTAGGGTTCTGTGGACTCCAGGGTGAGCAGTGAGGTGAGAGGAATGTCCCCACTGAAGGACCTGTGCAGCTAGAGGAACAAACAACTTTCCAGCTGGTCCTGTTCTAAGGTCTGGATCCCGCTGTTGAGTTTGCCTGACCACTGTCTCAATTCCCCACTGAATAGGAGCCACAATCCGGAAACCAGAAATAATGGGTCACTTCTCCAACCCCAGATCTGTAGAGCTCAATCATGACAGTGCATCTGGCATAGCATTCTTTGACCCAGGATGTTATGTCCAAGTAAAATTTAATCAACAAAAGAACAGAGCCTACCTTGCCTGACGAGGTTGAGCACTTGGCCTGCTGAAGGTTCTTGTGGTCAGTCCAGACTAGAAAGGGCATACTGAGCCCCCTTGAGCCAAAGTCTCCATTCCTCCAGTGCCATCTTCACCACTAATAGTTCTTCATGATCTCCTACATCATATCTGGCTTCAGTGGGGGTCAATCGGTGAGAAAGGAAGGAATGCAGCTTGCCATCTGAGCTCTGCTGGGAAAGAACCGTCCCTATGCCAACATCAGAGGCATCCACTTCCACAATGAAAGGTTGTGAGGGGACTGGAAGGATAAGGATGGGTGCAGAACAAAACCATGCCTTGATATCCTGAAATGCCTTCTCAGCCTTTAAGTTCCAAGAGAAAGGGCCACTGTTGTGCTTGGTGAGATTTGACTTGGGAGCAGCGATAGACCTGAATCCCCTGATGAACTTCCTATAGCAGTTGGCAAATCCAAAAACATCCTTGATGGACCTGGGAGTTGGCCAGTCCTGTACCGCCTGGATCTTCTTGGGGTCCATCTGCAGCTGTCCTTGCCTCATAATAAACCCAAGACATGAAACTCACTTTTGGAGTCTAATGGAGAGATTGTTGTCAAGCTGTCTCTGGAGAACCTGCCAAACATGAAGTTGGTGTACCTGAAGAGACTTAGGAAAAAATGAGTATATCATCCAGGTAAATGAAAACAAAACATTGATCATGTCTCTGAGCACATCATTAATTAGGGCTTGGAAGACAGCAGGTGCAGTGGTCAACCCAAAGGTCTTTACCTAGTATTAATAGTGATCTGACGGGGTGTTGAAGGCGGTCTTCCACTCGTCTTTGGCCTGAATACGAACTAGATGGAAGGTGTTTTGAAAAGATAGTAGCACCCTGGAGGAGATCAAAAACAGTGGACATCGATTACTCACCGTGATCTTGTTCAAGCCCCGATAGTCAATGCAGGGGCATAGACCTCCATCCTTTTTGCCCACAAAGAAAAACCTGGCCCTGGCAGGAGAGGTGGATGGGCGGATGAATCCAGATACCAAAGACTCTTTGATACAGCCATCCATAGCCATGCGCTCGGGCAGGGAGAGGGAAAAAAATTCGTCCACTAGGGGGACAAGTTCCAGCCAGCAGAGCGAAAGTGCAATCGTAGGGTCTGTGTGGAGGAAGTGTGGAGGCCCAACTCTTCGAAAACTTCCTTTAGATCCAAGTACTTGGCAGGGACTTGAGACAACTTGGTGGGATCTAGGGACTCAGTGGCGCTGGGAGATATGTCAGGGGAAAATACAAGTGGCCTGGCAAGTGTGTCCCCAAACTATAATTTGGCCCATGATTCAATCAATCTGGGGATTTGGCAAGTTTAACCAGGGGAATCCTAAGATCACAGGAAACTCAGGTAATTTGAACAAGAGTAAGGAAATTTCTTCTCGCTGGAACTCAACAAATAGGCACACAGAGGAGGTAGCCAGGGTGGCCCTTCTAGAGCCCAGGGGACAGCCATCCAGAGCAGTGACAGAAATGAAATTTCCAGCCACCCCTGAATCCTCCAATGCCAAACAAGAGTCTCACCCCAACATAAGGTGATGGCAAGGTGGACTCCCTGACTGGAACACTCGGGAGAGAAGGTTGCCCCTATTACAGCCCTCCCATGGCTGGAGGGATCTCTCCTTTTCCCTGCAGCTTTGGACATAAAGCTTGGAAGTAGCTGAATTTGCCACAGTAATTGCAATATCTTTCTTGGCAGAAACGGTCCTTCTCAGCAGCTGACAAACAGGTCCGCCCAAGTTGAATGGCCTCCAAGCTCCGTGGGACCTCTTGTGTTCACTCCGGTCCTTGAGGTGTTCTCGGAATCTGTTGTCGAGGCAAGTGGAGTGACTGATCAGGTCCACACTCAGGACCCAGTTTCTGCCAAATAGCTGTTGCCCATGCCAGGGCCTTGTCAGTCAGTAATTTCACAGGCAATCTTAGAACAGTCAGAGGGAAAAGAATTAGGTTTTAATTCAAAGGTTAAGTTACACTTGGTCAGGAAAACCCAGCCTACTGTAATACCTCTGTGGGGCTGGAAGACAAGGCTTAATGCGGGGTTCGCTTACAGGTTGAAGAGTGGGCACTGGTGAAACTGAAGATGGCAGTGAAGGTTGAGAAGGGGCTGAAGGGGCAGCTGAGCCTGGGGACTGTTGAGCCCGGAAGGACTTTGCGAGTTGTTGCAGAAGTTGGTCATGCTGCACTAACATCTCCTGCTGGGAAGCCAATGCACGGCTATGGGTGTCTATTGTAGAGCAAAAACTGTTGAGGGGAGCCATCAATTTTTCAAAGTCTGTTGACTGTGGTGCAGGTTAAGCCATCTCTGCTGGGTCAGTCATGACTGAATCTTTCTGTAACGGCCAGATCAGGGTAGGAACCCACCGCTGGCTGAACCACCAAATTCAAGATAGGTGACAAGCTACTAAGTCACAGAAGATGACCCAAATGAAGAAAGTGAAGGTTACAGTCAATGATTTATTGGCAGAGGGTGTACACAAAAATGCTCAGGTGAAAAGCAAAGAAAAAAAACCTGAAAAATCCCAAGAGGGTTCAGAAACTCTCAGAAAATAAGCAGTCAAAAATGATCCATAAAAACCCAGAGACAAGCCAGGTTTTAAATAAATAAATAAATAAATAAATAAATAGATAGATTAAAAAAACCCTCTTAGTTCAGCTCAAAACAGGCTGGTAAGTCACCACACATTAAACAAAGACTCAGTACAGAAAACAGAACAGGCAGGAAATAAATACCCCAACCAATTACCTCCCATGATCAAGATAATAGGGAACAGGTGGAGGGAGCCGAATAAGACTAGGGAGGAGACACAGCGAGAGGTGGAGACAAAAAGCACACAGGCAGAATAACACAAACAAAAACAACAATCAGTGAGTCTTGTGGCCACTAGAGGCCGCCAAAAAGTCCAAACTGTGTCAAGCTTACCCGTCTGAGCCGTGCCAATTGGATTCCGTCTACTACCATCTCCTCTCCCAGTTGTGTCCGAAAGGATTTATCCACAAGGAACTTTGGCTTTTGTTCTTCCTCACGTCCTGGTTTCAGTTATCCTTGCTGTTTTGTTTTGGTTCACCCCTAATGGCAGGTTTCATTTCTGATTCTCTTTCAGTTGTGTCTTTGTGGCTCACAAAGCTCGTGTTATTTTGTAATTAATAAAGTCACTTTATTTCGTTTAAGTGTTTGGTCTCTGAGAGTCATTCATAACAATGTCATAGAAATCAGAAAATTAGTGTAAGTATTTAACCTTGACAATAAATGTAAAGCAGCTATACAACATTGTTGTGTTGAGTTACAATGCTGTATCACTGTAGATAAAGTTTCATGAAATTTACTTCAATTTTAAAAATCGTTTATTAAAATAATCAATTCATTTATTTTAATCAAAAAATAAACATTAGATGTTAAACACAGGTTCACTAAGTTATGCTGGTCATTCAGGGTTACAAGGAACCTATAAACTGGTACGCCATGCCTTTGGAAAACTTTCAATGATAACTGAGTTTTTTCATTTTACATTATTTCATTCTTCTGTTCTCCCAGCTACATATGCTTATATGCATATCAAAGACTCATAACAGGACTTGAGAGCTTTCAATTGAAGCTTCCTTTTAGCAGGCTAAGTCCTGTTTATTTCTTACCTTAACATTTTTAAATTTTGAAAATTAAGGGTTTAAAGTCTGTCTATAATGTGAGAATGATTAAGTGAATTACTTTATTTACCTTATGCTATAGATTAATTGATGATCAAGGTCATTTCAAAATGTGTAAAATTGTCATGTATGTGTTTCCTCCCTTTTTATTGAAACGTACATACTGTAAGCTAAAATAACTTTGAACGCTAAAGAAGTTAATCTTTTCCTTATTGTTAATAGCAACAAGAAGAAGATAATATCAACAGCGCTGATACTGGGTGGATGACTATACCCTCACCTCCTAGCACTATTCACAGGTAGCGTATAATAGAATTGCTTTTTCTTCTCCAATCAGCACATTAATACATTTCCCAGCAGTGGCCTAAAAGGTTTTATACTTATAAGACATGATTACCATTTAACACATATTCAATTTGCTTTTCTCATTAGGGAAACTGCATGTAACTCCTTAATACATACTTTATTCTAATGAATGTCTTAAGAATTTTCATTTGGGAACAACTAAATAGGGAATAGATTCTGAGGATTATTTGAAGTTGGATCTTTTACACATTTTACCCCCACTGATTTATTTATTTATTTCAAAAGTTCAAAGCACATTATGTTGGTAATGTATACTGTACTTGGGCACCAAACACAACAGATAGATCAGTTTCTCTGTCTGATGTACTGGAAGTCATTGTTCTCTTGTTTGCCCAAATAGGCCTACAGCTAAAATAATAAAGTCATTATGACTTTTTAAAAGTGTGTACATATATATATATATACACACAAATTGAAAGGCAACAGCATTTCTAAATACAGTACACACACACACACACACACACACATGTGTATGTATATATATACATATACATATCTGTGTGTGTACTGTGTTTAGAAATGCTGTTGTCTTTCAATATGTGCACAGTTTTGCTTGGTTAATGACAGCCAGTCTCTAGGCAATAACGCTGTAAGTTAAGTAAGAATGAAAGATAATGCTTTTCAGAGACATTGAAGTGCTTGGGGAAATTTAGAGCCTAGGATCCTTAAATACTTTAAATTGATAAGTAATCATGTATGTGATGTGTTCAGAGCTCATGAACATGTGTAAGTACATCTTAAGCAGGTACACACACATTAAAACAAAACAAAACAAAACTGCATTCACATCCAGTAAAGGGCTTGAGCACATCCGGTGCTGCAACCTGTGACATCAAATAATGCACTCACATCTGATTTGTGCATCAAATGTAATGAATTTTAAAACATTGAAATCACTACTTTCAAGTTTTCAGTTGGTGGTGTTGTACCCGAAAAAATGTGGAGCCTAGGCATATCATTATAAGCTGCCTAGTAGTGTAACTAAGATTAATTCACACTTGTATTATAGTGCTGTATTATAGTGTCATGGAAATATTATTATAAGCATAATTTACTATAGCTATAGCAAATCTGACATGAATCAAAAGACTCATCAGGAAAAAATATATCTGAGATAGTTGATATATCTTTATCTTGCCAGGTGGTCCTATACTAGTCACTCTGGACATGAGGATATCATTATAGCCACCATAATCTATAACCATAGCAAATCTGAACTTATTTTAATGACCTGAAAAGGGGTAAAATATCTAAAATAGGTGTAAATAAAGACATTCTTTGTGTTGTTAAGTGGTGGCGCTATAGTGAAGAGTGATTCTATTCTTGTGCCTCTTATCAAAACCATCATACTCAAACATGTAACATCTGAGCCATATCATGCAAACTTATGAGACATTCTTTTCGTGTTTCAGGATGAGTAAATTTATTGAGTTGCCATTCCAATGCCCTGAAAGATTTCACCTTCACAGTTTTACATCAGCAACAGCTTCATATGATGTATATCCTTTTTGACATACATTTGATTATCTGTTTAGGAGAAGTATCATGAAATTCATGAAAGTGCCATCCTTTCTGTGGCTAGATGATGGCACTAACCAGATAATCTCTAGCATAAAGATACCATTTATAAACATCATAACTAATAATTATAACAAATCTGACATGAATTCAATGAATTGTTAAGAATCACTATATCAACTGTTGGCAGCATGTGGCTATCATTATAACTAATTACCTGCAAAGTATGAGCTGCATTATGATAAAAAAAATTATAAAGCACTCCTTGTTTTCATGGTGAAAAATGTTAAATAACTGAGTTTCTATTTCAACACCATGCAAGATATGAAAAAAATAACAGCAATATCATATGTACCAACTTTGACATGAATACACTGAACGGTCCAGGAAGAGTATTTTATTGTATCATGTTAACATGCACTTTTTGTTGAGCGTGGCTCACATGGCTTTTACTGGTAGCTGTGTACTTTGCAAAATTGTTCTTGGGGATCCCCACATGCCTACCAAATTTCATGCCTGGACACAACCCTCAGTGACATAAGGTGTTGTGATGGGGTCAGGAGGCCACTCCTGGGGCCAAGCCCAATTTCTTGAATCACAGCACAAAAAATGTATTTTGATAACTGCAAAATAAAAATCCTGAAAAACTTTGCCAGGGGTCCAGGGGACCGCATAGGACCCCGATGGGTAGGGGGGAGCGGGGGTGGCGAAGGCCCTCCTAAGCTCCTGGCTTTTGAGCATTTAGCATGACATAGAAAACAGGATAATTGTGACTTCAATACTGGTAAGCAAGACAGATAGATTTAAATCTTTAAAATCCAAAATATACTATACAACAAGGGAGCTTAACTTCCTCAAGATGCTTCTTTTTAAATATTTTATTTTATTTAAAATTTTTAAATATTAGATGGTTGTGATTGTGAATAAGATCATAAATTCTATGAAACTGTTGATGTTGAAGCAACAGTAAATCTGTAGAAAGAAAACTGACTGTATTTATGTTATAACCCACCAAAATGCCTCCGTGGGAATTCGGCAGTTATAGATATAAGTGTTATCACATCCCTAACTCAAATTCCGGATACTTTCTTCCTCACTTTGCCCCCACCTACCAAAACTAAAGCTGAGTAGCTTACATTTATCACAATCATTTGGCATACTTATTTTGCTGTGTGCAAAAAAAACTCAGCTTACCTACATTTCATAGTCCAAGAACAGTCAACTTACAGGTGTACAGCTTCTTGAAAGCAAGAATCATGAACTCACACACCAGATTGGCCGAAAATAGCAAGTTTTAACAGATAGGGTTGCTAAGGAAGCGGTTAAAAATATCCATATTGACTTAATACTGAAAATTAGCAGGACAGAACATAAAAGCATCATTGAACAAAGACTGAAGGAAAAATGGCAAAAACAATGGGAAGAAATAAAGGGACAATGCTTTTATGTGTGAAAAGTGGGAGAAATGAGGAGGGCAGGACGGAACAGGTATGAAGAGACAGTAATATCAAGGATTAGATTTGGACACACTGGATTAAATGACACACAGCATAAAATAAGGAAACATAATACAGCACACTGTGGTTTCTGTGGGCAAGAGGAAACAATACAGCATGAGATAACACACTGTCAGTAATACAGAAAAAGAGAGAAGGCAGTTAGTCCAAAACCTTAAAAGGATAAAAATATCTTTAGATTTGAGAGACATTCCACAAAAGTGAGTGTCAAAGGCATCTAATACAGTATTCGAGACTAATTCATCTGATTTAAGAGAATATAAGGCTTTTGTTTACCCCTTACATGTAAATAAGTCATTATGATTCCACAGTCCATACCAGCTGGTGATGGTAATGCCGCAAATAGCTGTTTGCCAAGTGCCATACAACAGAAGAAGAAAAAAAAGAAATCTGCCAGATTCAGGGTTGGAAATTAACAAATAATGACTGAACACTGATGTCTCAAAGTGCACGATTATTAAACGTAATTTAAAATATATTTTAACTTGCTTAAAAACTAAAAACCGGAATTCCGAATTAATGTGGAATTTTATCAGTGATGAAAATACCAATTTAGGCACAAATTTGTGTGCCAAATTTCATGATTTTCCACCCATGGGGACCACCTCAAATCAGGAAAGATTAAAAGGAGGCAGAAGTGGCTTAGTGCTTAGCACCAATACCACCAAGGGCCACTGTTGGGCCCTTAAGCAAGGCTCTAAACTCTTTCAGTTGCTCAGTTGTTTTAAAATGATAAATGTAAGTCGCTTTGGATGAGAGCGTCCACCAAATGCCATAAATGAAAATGTAAAGAAGAAACAGTATGCAAACAGTAGGGTTCTACACACCTATGTTGCTCAGGCCCTAACAAAATATGCTTTCCATTTTCTCACTGTGTGAACAGCCTTCCTCCTCATTTCCTGATTCTTTAGCTTCTATTCCGGTGTACTTATAAACAAGTATTTTAAGTTTTTCCACAAGCTGCGATGAAATTTAAAGAATTAATTAAAAAAATCTTTAAATATGCCTCCTATTATCCATATTTAATGTAACATGTCATATCATCTAGATCAGGGGTCTCAAACTCAGTTTATCCGGGAAGCCGCTGGAGGCAGAGTCTGGGTGAGGCTGGGCCGCATCAGGTTTTCCACAAGAAAAGCTTTGTTTTTAAATCTTCTCAAATCTCTTCATTTTTATTTTGTAACACAAAATAAGATAAAAAAATAAATAATTAGTAAGAAAATAAATAAATCAATCAGTAATAAATAAATAAAATAATGAAAAAAGAATAATCTTAATAATAATAATTAGATTTCTCTGGTCAGCTATATGAGGTTTCTTCAGTCTTCTATATCTGCTGTATTCAGATTCTAATGTCTGTATTAGCAGTTCTTTAACCTTTAACCTTCTTATGAACATGAATGGGACATTGAAGAACATGAACTGTTCTTCTGAACATGGCTTCTCTTGCCTTGAAGTTTCAATCAAGCGTTTAGCCGACGCACGGAGAACGTCACTTCCGCTTCCTTTTTCTTGTAGCATGGTGGTCGGCGGATAAAAGGCCGGTAACAGTTTCCTTCGTTTTTACACTCGATGTTCATGTCTTTCATGATGACATGGCATTTGTAGATGGTAGAAAGTACCGGGACAGCGAGCGCAAAAAAAGGCGACTGCTCACGGACTGTTATCCGCCGTGCTGCTGTTACAGAAAAAGGAAGAGGAAATGACTCTGTGCTGCTGTTACAGGAAAAGGAAGCGGAAATGACACAGTGCTGCCGTTACAGTAAAAGGCGACCCTATAACTGGTCCGGGTTACCGGGGACTGTTATTGCCAGTGGTGTCGCTATGTGACTGCAAATTCTACATTCGGCTGCATTGAGTTCCTACTTTTCTTTCATCCTGCCACGTGCGCATCACTTTGATTTATTTTATCAGAGAGAGAGAGAGAGAGAGAGAGAGAGAGAGACCTCATATTATTTCTCTAAGTGCCATTGACTTGTGTGTATAAATATATATTTATTTATATTCGTATAATGTCGCGCTGGGCAGCAACTTAAAGACACTTTTATTTTGAAGTGCTGTGAACGCGGCGCGTTGTGATGAATGTCCGCGTGTGTCCAATAGAAACGAGGCAGCCAGCCAGGCCCAGAAGAAAAGACCATAGCAACGCTGCTGTAACATTCACTCACTGAGAAATGTTTCTCTGCTTGCATCAAACCCGCCCGATGTCCCGCCCCTTATACTCAACCATGATTGGTAGGTTCATTCAGCTCCGCCCACAACACTGTAAAGTGCCAGTACATATCAAACTCACGGGCCGCACTAACATTAAACTTTCATATTAAGGTGGGGGCCACAAACTATCGTCCTGCGGGGCGCGAGTTTGAGACCCCTGATCTAGAGTCTTCATTATTTACATTTATGATGCCCCTTTAATAAGCATTTTTATCTCATTTATACAACTGAGCATTATGGGCCTCGCTCAAGGGTCCAAAGTGGTAACTTGTTGATACTGGGTCTTGAGTCCCCAACCTTCTGATCAGTAACCCAGAGCCTTAACCACTGAGACACCATTGTTCTAGTAACTGAATGAGGAAATGCACAAACAGCTATATATTACCTCTCAAACTGAAACAGGTGGACCCCATGAAATGATCAAGCACTTACCTGGTCCTCATTGAATTGGTTACCTGTGATCTGCTCTGTTGCGTTATCCTCCCAGCTGTGCTGTACTCCAAGCTGCACTGCAGTGTAAGAAACTTTTTGATATTATAACACAGCTATCCTCTTCTCTCCTATCACTTCCTCTCACAACATGTTTTGAAATTCTCTGCTTTCACCTCGAGATCTCAAGATACCAAGTGCTGCCGACATCCTTTTCCTCTGAAATATATTTGCTAACATTACTCATCCCTCCAGTCAAGAAAAAAACACCCCATTGTTGACAGGTTTGTATTTCTCAGAGAAGTTTTTCTTTTTTTCTGTTTCTTTTAACATGTATGTTTGGAGAAAATCATTTTATTGATTTACAAGTGGAGTTAGCAGTAAACTGGCCTTTATAACAACTACAGTGACAACAATAAGCACATGCTTTTACATACAAATGAATACACTTCAATATTTATGGTGTATGATATTTCTGATAAATTACAACAGTAAAGCAATACACACAAATAAATAGAAAATTTATTTAAATATATACACTTTTCATTCATTTCATTTTCCTAAGTGCGTTCTCCTTTATTAGGGTTATGAGGAGGCTGGAGTCAATCCCAGCTGACTGTGGGCAAAGGCGGGGTACACCCTGGACAGCTCTACAGATTGTCACATGGCCAAAGCTGACACTCAACCATTCACACTTACATTCATACATGGGGCAATTGAGAATATCCAAATTAGCCAGGAAACCGGAGTACACTGAGGAAACCCATGCAAGCTTGGGGAGAACAGAAACGCCTTCACCGGACATGCTGCTCGAACCCATGAGCTTCTGCTGTGAGGTAGAAATACTAACTACTCTTCCACTGGGTTGTCAAGACTGAGCATGAAAAGCAATAACATAAAAATGAGAGACCCATCAAGGCCAGTTAATATCATTGTTACCTAAGTAAATTACTTAGGGTGGGCTATAGAGCTTCAAGAGATCAGCAAGATATTCTGGCACTTTAAATGTCATAATCTTAATGGCCGGTCAGTGATGTAATGTGTAATGTGTGGCTTTCTTTTCCTGAGTAGGTTGCTGATTTCTGCATTCTTAACTAATTAATACTAATTAAACATAAGGATATAACAGGACATTCAATAGCCACCACAGCCAACGCAGTGGTTTCAGGTTATGAAAAATATGCACTAATTTGTCAGTAATTTGTAGGATTAGCATATGTCCCATGTGTTTTCTAAATGGGTATGAACAATTTTAAAGATGTTAATGTGCATTGTAAATCCAGGGTACAGTCAATAATCAATTTAATCAGACTTCCACAAAAAGATAATTTCTATTCACCCTTTTATGTCTTTTATTTTGTGTTGCTGAGTTGGTGAATCTGCTGTATTGATTAGTACAATTGTGTATTGTCAGAGAAGTAAAATCCAGCTTACAGTGGAAGCCAAAATAATGTTTGAAAATTACATTTACAAGGAAGTATGCTTAACAATATGGTGTCTGGAACAGAGCCTTGTGAGACATTATGATGCTGCGTTTAAAGTACCAAAAATGATTCACAGAGGTAAACAAATTGATATATAATCTAGATTTTGTTTTACCTGATTAAGATAGAGGTTTGAATGTGTGCCATGTTTGTTGGGGTGTGTGTTAAGATTTTGAACAAAGCACAATTATACATATATAATGAAAGGAAATGACTTCTAATCATCTTAATAATAGACCTCCCAAAAGTATTCACTCACTCACACATGCATACTAGAATTGAGCCAAAGCCAGCCAGATTCAGTCTATTAGCTCCTCCATGTTGCTCTCCAAATTAAAATCTAATTTAAGGGGCTGCTAAATTAAAAAGTGCATTTCATTTTTCCCCCATCCTGAGTAAAAAGCTTCCATTCCATTAGGCATCTAATTTCTACCTGTCAGAAATCAAGCAATATAATCTCCCTAAGGAGTGCATTTACATGGCCCCATAATTAGGCTGGGAGAACTGGGATGTTTGGTTTGGTGTGTTAGCAGAAGGGGGAGAGTGAGGGGCATAAAAGAGTGCATGAATACAAAAAGATATGGAGAGGAAAATCAGGGAAACTGCATATATCAATGAGACAATTATATTATAAAGGATATGTCTAAATTGTTGTTTTTTTAATTTTCACTTAATGCATCTTTACACAATGCAGCTGCATATGCATAGCATCATTCTGTACTTATCAAGCGTTAGTATCACTGGCTGGTCACAACTTGTGATGCACTGGGGTTGTGCAATATTCTCACTGGTTATTAGAAATTTCACCTGATAGACTACTGTCGCCATTCAAATAAAATGCAGTAATATATAGTAAGTGCGTCTACATTTCCTCTGAGAGCACAGCTCTCTACATGTGCTTTGAAATAGAGCTTTCTAATAAACAGTAATATTGGCCTGTCCGCCAGAGGATAGGGTGTTTATGATGAAATTCCTGGATGAAACTGTATCAATGTCACTAGATACAGGATTTATGTTGACCTCTATCAGATCAGCTACATCTTGCTAAATCTCTCATTTCCCCTCTGTGCCATGGTAGGCTTTAAAACCAATTTTATGAAAGACATTTCTCCTTCATAGAATATATCTCTCTCACACACACACACACACACACACACACGACCCACCTGTTCCGTGGACATTAGCTGCAACATTTTTTCTTATCATGTCATAAATGTGAAGACAGGCTCTTAACCTTGGATTGAAACAAATCATATTTCCAATCAAGAATTAACCCCCTGGTTTCTACAGGTTTTAATCATTTTTAAATATTATCAGGACTAGCTTAAGCTGTAGAACACAAAAATTAGGCAGATACCTGATGTGCTTGCCACTTAAATCATTTTTGCGACTTTCACTCTTTATTCATGTCTTTTTTTTTATTTCACATTTTTAAGACTGACCTCTGAGTTTAATAAATAATCCCTAGTGCCATGACATGGAAAGCTATTTATCACCTGCAACTGTGTGATTTTATTGTATTAGCTATTGCTCTCTTGTAATTAGCTATTGCAGCCTTGTGCTTATAGCTAAGCCATCCAACCATTCATATTATCATATTATCTATACAAATTTTCTGCCAGAGTCAAGGGGAAGCTGAAGTTTACTTCGGGAGAAAGGTGGAATACACCCGGGACAGGTCGCCAATTTAGTGTAGGGCCAGTTCAGAGATGAAAAACCATTCATACTCATATTCACACCAATGGGTGATTTAGAGTAGCTGGCTGACCTATTCTGCATGTCTTTGAACTGTGGGAGGAAACCAAAGCCCCCAGACAAAACCTAATTGGTGTGAAGCAACAATGCTGCCCCCCAACTGAATTACAGTAATGCCAATATTCAGATATTCTTTAAATAAATTAGTGATGCAATAAAATAAATATTGATCTTATTGAATAAGAGCAACTATATGCTAATGTGCTGAATTGTAGTGACTTGGATTAAAATTTCAAACTTGACTAAGTTCCTTATTTCTAGTGTTCTTAAGTAAAACTTCAATACTAACAACCTGTCAAATCCCATGTTTTATATAGTTGTAATGTTATATTACATTCATGTGATATAATGTGTAATTGCTAGTGTCATGCTAGATGTAATTTTATGCGTCTACCTAGCAACAGGTGAGACTGAGAAGAGTGAGTGAGCGTGCTCTTTTGGGATTTTTTTTTTTTTTTTTAACAAAAAGTGACCATGTTAAGCTTAAAAATCCATTTAACAAGTTCATGTTATGTCAAACTTCTGATTATGGTGTTTGCTCCACAAACATTTATTTACTATAAATTTTGTCTGCCTACTCGCAATAAGGCCTTTGCACAGTGAGCGCGGTTATTTATTTATTTTTTTCCGATTGATTTACATGATGCTATATATTTTAGAATGACATCTTATAAATAAACACTTTCACATCAAAGATGGAATTTTGTGTAAAAAAAAAAGCTACATCTATTTCCTCAGGTTAAATTTTTCCAGTGTTTCATCTACAACAGGAAAGCATTCAAACAATTAAGGTGTTGCTTCTTGAAATATAACACTTGAACTTGACAGCTGACGAAGGATGGCTGAGACTTTTTATAAAGACAGCGATTTTAAGAACTGACCTATGGAGATCCTGAAATAGGTCAGAAAGCGGCTGTGATAGTCAGTCCTGGACTAAGCATTGAAACAAACCATTATCTCTCTTTCTTCTCAGTACAGTATATACATCCAAAAAGTTTTCTTTTTTCCTTCATAATGTAAAAGAGCTGGTATTCCAGTTTTCTCCCACAGCCCAAAGACATTCACATTTGGCTAACTGGCTGCTCCAAATTGAACCAAGGTGTGAGTGTGAATGGTTGTATGTGTGTTGTCCTGCGATGGTCTAGCGAGCTGTTCAGGGTATACACCGCCTTCGCCCAGTGATGGCTGTGTTAGGCAGCAGCCTCCCCACAACCCTAGTAGGACTAGTAGGCAGCCTTATTGGGTTTCCTGTGGTGGGCACATGTGGACATCGGACAGGACATGATACAACTTTCCATGCCATGTTCCATGACCATCATGCTCCACTCAGGACCTCCACTATCAACACATTTTAGCTTACTTAACTGGTTGCTCAATTTTCAAGTGGAATTGGGCCATTTTTCTCCTAATGTTTTTGTGGCACAAAATAGTTACCCAGGTGCTTCAGTACACAATCAAATCATCGTCCTTCCCTGACCATGAAAAGATGAAATGTTTTCTGCTTCACATCCCATAGCCTATATTAAGGACACACTTCCTTGTCCTCTTCAATAAGTCTTGATGCAATTTTGTAGCACTAACAGCTAAAAAATTCCATTCTTCACTTGCCTGTCAGAATCCTTCTGACCCAAAAGACAAAGCATATGTTTCGCTTTGGTTAACCCAAGCTTAAATTGGTTGCAATAGTTTTAATGCAGCATGAATAATCTCTTTAAGTACTCCCTAAAATATGTGGTTTTTTTACATGATTAACTCATACATCAGAAATTCAATAAGAAATACCCTGGACAGAATGATCTCAAGGGCAGCACGGAGGCGTAGTAATTAGCACGTCCGCCTCACAGCAAGAAGGTCCTGGGTTCGATTCCCAGCTCGGGCGTTTCTGTGTGGAGTTTGCA
>JAOUQZ010000033.1:3766036-3782020 GCA_028564935.1 Neosilurus hyrtlii | reverse complement strand
CTTTTACATGCCTCTCACCACAGACAGTAAGAGACATGGCCGGCCTTTGATAACCCAGTTAGCTGCACTGGGGGGACTGCAGTGAGAACCCGTTGATAGTCGGGCTTGAACCCCCGACCCTGGGATCAGTAATCCAGGACCCTACCACCAGGCCACCACTGCCTGGTGCATGTAATTGTTTGTTGTTAATATTCATTATAATAATATAGAGACATGATGTAGTTGAATATGATCATGAATATGAGTTGAATGTAAATCTCTCTCTCTCTCTCTGTTATATGGGCTCATTCTCCAGCACTAACCAGGCAGTTTCATTGGATACTTTAAAAATTTGCTTACTCTTGCTGTTTCTTCAAAATCACCTGCCCTGCCATTAAATATTAAATTCAATCAGCAGACTTCGCTCTTGACTTATGTTTCTGGTATAAACAACCTTGCTTACCCATAATGGATATTTAGTCTTTATTATATATATGATAAAAATGAGCAGAGGCCATTTAATTGTTTAGTTTGTTTCAAGTGATTCAGCATTGTCTTTTTATGTAAGTTTTAATCTTTGGATTTGCATTATTATGATCATGTATATGCACTGTCATTCAGTTGTGTTAAAGAATCCAAAGTTGCAGGCCAAAAAAGGCCACAGAGAGAGAGAGAGAGAGAGAGAGAGAGAGAGAGAGAGAGAGAGAGAAAGAGAGAGAGAGAGCACAATCTTTCTTGTGAATTGACAAACTTCATACGTATAAAATTGTTAATTTTCTGTTAAGTCTGAAGAAAACAATTGCTTTTGTATTTATATTTCCCAAAAGGGTAAGACAAGTTTATTGCTTTTTTTTGGTTATAAATGCTTTCATAAAAATCCTAGTTCATATAAATATGGAACGTTAGTGATACCTGGTCAGAGAAAGACAAAGAAAAAAAACCTTGAACGCTCAAAGTAAAAAGTCCACCTACACAGAAAAAGGCACAGATGGATTCTGAACAGCCCCCTAAAGTAATGGATTGTTTTGGCTGTGACTTTGTAATATAAGTTTGAATATAAGAAAGAGGGGAGAGAAGGAGCAGAGCCTAGAGTTTCCTCGCCATACTAATATCTGGGATTTAATTTGAAGTAAAGCAGGAAATTGATTCTCGTTCCACTGTAGCACACCAGACAGCAGCAGTGATTAAACTGTAAGGAACAGAGGAGGCTCCTGTGCTGTAACTTGTGGCAGAGAGTCCCTCCAGAGCGTGCAATGGTGTATACAAATGCTGGTGGTATGCAGTAGGACTGTTTAGCATTCAGCATTCGTGCTATCTCAGGATCAGACCTATTGCTATGGCAGCAAATAAAATGATTCTGGTTGTGACTTGATGTAGTCCTCTTTAAACACTGTCATCCTGTGATGTTGAAGAAGTTTTTGTTTATCACATACAGTACATCACAGTTATCTTCTACACATATCCCACTAGATAGGAAGTTGCTTGATACAGTTTTCCTGGAGTAGAGAGGGACAGTGGCAGCTTCGTGGTGCCTGGAGCCTAACGTCAGACTTTTTGGACAGTAGCCCAGAGACTCAACTTCTGGGCCACCACAGCCACTTAATCATTTTTAAACACAATCAAATATAAGCTGTTTTTGACTGTTATCCTTTTATGTAGATTGCCTTAACTAAAAATGTAAAATGCGAAATAGCTTCCATTTTAGATCTGCAGATTTCCAATCAGTTTTAATCATACATTCTGTCCGCATGCAAGCATTAGGATTAGGGTTAACTAATAGGAAGGTGGAGCCATTCCATTTAGTATAATATTTCAAAAAGTTATACAGTTTGTGAGTGTGTGTTTGTGTGAGAGAGACCGAGAAAGAGAGAGTTTTTGCCTGAGTGCTCCTGTTTCTATGATAATAAGAGGAAGTGGGTCAGTATTTTTCACAGTTGGAACACTTAACTGCAGCTCAGCTGTCTGTGTGTTTAGAAACACAGCATCACTCTGTGACATGCTTGTACATGTAGTCACACACACACACACACACACACACACACACACACACACACACACACACACACACACATTCACCCATTCAGCTTTCACACCTTTGTGGTAAGATGAAAGCAGCATTGCTGTTCATTCAAGTTTATCTACAGTGTGCCTTTTTTAAAATATAACAATGTTTATAGACCATTATTAATTCTTTCACTTTCTATATTGATTGTCTCAGGGTGTGCGTTGGCTATGTGACATTAGGCAAGCGGTGGGGTACACCCTGGACTGGTTGCCAATCTACTGCTACAAACACCTGCCCTTATCCATCGAGGCAGTTCGAGGTTCAGCTTGGAGCTGATGCCTTTTCTCAAACTGTGGGCTTCTACTATAGCCAGTGATAGCTCAGTGGTTAAGACACTGGACTAACGATTGTTCATGGGTTACGATTGTAGCACCATCCTGCTTGGCCCTTGAACAAGGCCCTTAACCCTTAACTGCTCAATTTAAGTCGATCTGGATAAGGCTGTCTGCCAAATGCTGTAAACCTAAATGAACCAATTGACAAAGAACAGGATCTAGGCCAGGAAAGCTAGTTTAGCAGTGGCACCAACACTTTACTGTTCTAGAATTGAAAATGGCTTACTTTAAGGACTGGGGCAAGATTATCATGACCAACAAGAACAACTTAAATATTGTGACTGCCATTTAATTACTTCCCACAGATCTGAAATACACCTGTGAGCCAGCATTACCTGCTGGTACAAAAAAGTCTACTACAGTCGGTAGTAGGCTTTGAAATCTATTTCACTCACACTGCTGAGTGATTCAGGCATCTGTCAGTGACAACCACGGGTTTCATAAACATAGAGCTGTTCAAATTTTAAAAATGTTTAAACTGTTTTTGTTTTTTTCAGTTACCAAGAAGAAAAAAAACAGAATTTAGTTTTTTATATTTTTATCTGCAATTTCTGATAAAAAAAGAGGATTTTGATGTGGTACTCTTTTTCAGTGTTGGGCTCCATCATGGAACGCAAGTAGGATTGGTGGAGATGATCGTAGCAGGCCTGTAGAAGTTTCATTGGTTTAGGATGGGAGAAGTCATATAAATTTCTGCGATAGCAGATTGGGGTCAGCTTTGAATATCTGGGTTGTCGATCAAGGAATCTGCACATTTTTGTTTTCTGACTTCTTTTCTTTGTGTTCCCCAAATCAGAAACTTGCTTTGTTGGTTGACTGGTGAAGTCTTTGGAACTGAAAGTCAATGTCCTGTAGGTAGGTGGGAATGTTATAACCACCGGAAGTGTTAGGGGTAAGGGTGTCAGTATTTTGGGACACCTTGGCTAGCTTTTTGGAAGAGACTCCTCCTTGCCATGGGATCAGATTTGAATGCTGGATTTCATTGTCTGCATCGGGTATCTCAAGCTGAATGGTTAGGGATATTACTATTGTGTTACCATGGGGTGGTGATGGCTCACTGGTTAAAGCTACTGATTACTACTGGTTTCCAGACCGAAGGTTTAATTCCCAGTACCACCATTGTTGGGCCCTTGAGCAAGGCCTTAACTCATTGAGCCACTGAAAGAAAAAGAAACTGGAAAAGAAAATAAATGTAAATAAATAAACCAACAAATGTTGATTGTTGTTATGGTTTGGGATGTGGCGCTAGCACATTTTTCTTTTAAAGAGATGGGAGTGTTACCTTGGAGTTGGTGAATTCTTGCCATTTGGTATTTACAGCTTGTTAAAGTGTGTCAGGGTGCAGAAAGAAGGTTACAGAAAAGGTGTGGGAGATATAAATGTTATTTTAGAACAGTGTTTAACAGTTCTATCACCATAATTATTTTGCTGACCTACAGGCTGGATAAAAAAAAGAAGTTTAAAAAAATCAACTCTAGGTAAATGTGGGTGTAAATGATAAAGGCTATATGAAGGCTCTTAACCTGTTTGAAGATGATGTGAGCAAATTACAAGGTCTGCCTAAATTGTTATTCACTGTACATGTACTAGTTATAGGTTACCTGTAGATAGACTGTATGAAACAGAGACATAACCCACAGTAAAAGCAATGTGGGCTAAATGTATTTAGGCTGCAGTGTCTACACATTCTGTCCTCTTTGTGTTAATACCATGAATGCATTCAGGTGCTTCAGTTATGCTATGCACTCAATCTCAGCTGAACAGTTCTAATCTTGGCCTCAATCTCCAGGACTGTCAAGTTCAAATGTAACCGGTATGCACACCTTCACCATTGCACTCAGAGCTGCTTCACTGATGGCAGAACTGGCTTGGTCAAAGTTTGCAACGTGTCACCCAATTAACTAAGTCCACATAAGGTACTTCAGATAACTTTTTTTACTCAAAACTTTTAAAGACAGCCTTAAAAATTGTCCAATTTGAGAGCCGTTGTGAACCTTGGTGGGAGAAAAGGTGTAATTGAGCTGACATTATTTGCTCCCCTATGCAATTTAAAGCTATACATGACATAGTTTTGTTATTAAAGTTATAAAAGATTACTTAATCAATATTAGAACTTATGATAAAGATATAACTTTGCTGCTAATTACACAGATGAGGTTGTTTGCATAACAAAGATATTTAAATTTACAATTAATACCATATTTAATTTCCAATTCAACAAAATACAAATTCTTTGCTTATCCTCACCTAAAATTAGTCGTGTGACATTATTTTTGCTATCAACAACAATGGCGACGATGAGAAAGCAGGGTAGTCCAACTGGCACCAGAGATTTTACTGAATCAGAAAGGAAAGATTGAAAAAGACAGACAGAGAGAGAAAAAGAAAAACAGATTTTCAGTGAAGAGCATTTAGAGAGATGGAATAGAGTGAAAGATGAGCTGAACTCGACTATGAAGTTGCAGGTTTCCTAATCAACAGGTGTATTTATAGTGTCTTCTCACATGCTTGTTTGCAGTCCAGAATAATAAGGGTGTTAAGGGTTTGACTTTATAAAATTATATTATATATTTATAAAACTTTATTTTATATCAATATATGACCCAATCTGGCAAAATGGGGCGGAAGTTGCAAGTACCACTTCGAAGATACAGGCTAAAATACATTATAATGCACTGAAATATCGATTTTTATTTTTTTTCTCTGATTTGATAGATAAATTATTAATCTATCATTTCCTGAAGTTTTATATCTGAGGAACTTATATAAAGTAATGAAACTGGCAGAATTTAAGAATTTAGCAAAGGGTCCTACCTCTAAACCTGGCAGAAAAGACCAGGAAATATCCATAAGGCCAGTGAAATTAGATTTGTACTTTCTTGTCACCGTCCGAAAAACTCCGTCGGTCCTGCTGATAATCTTTTTTTGCTTGTTTATCGGTGCGCCAAACCGATCTGGAATTAAACGAACACTGTCGGGGTTATTGTTGACTGACCGCCCTTCCGTGTGTAAGATTGTCACCTCCACATGCTGTAAACAGTGCTATTGAGGTTGCTTCTTGGATTCAAAACAAAGTTGTGTTAGTGGCATATTTACACACATGTACACATGCATGGCTGCTTTTCAATCGGTTATTGTACCTAGTTTGAAATCAACATGTATATTCTGATAGACTGTTCAGTCCTGAGCTTGAAGTTGGTAGAAAGATAGATTCAAGTCATATACTACATGTACTGATAGGGCTTGTGCTGTCCTGTTTTTGGAAGTTGTTGTATTCTGGTCAGATTTTACCTAATAATTAAAAACGGTATGATACAATGTTGGTCCATTCCCATATATATATATATATATATAAACTGCTGAATTTCAGGGCTTGTGTAGTCCTGTTCTTAATTATGTTTTGATCAGATTCTATTTTTTTTTCTATTTGATTGATCAGCATGTAACATGTACTTGTAACCCACAACACCCCCCTAACATCCATAAAAACAAAGGGGACACTAATTGCAGTAATCTTCATGATGTTTTCAAATCCCAACTTTACGTCCAAATTTCCAATCTACCCTAAATTCTCTAGAATTCTAGAATCTTAGAATCTGCTTCTTGTAAGGTAAACGTACAAACCAGTGTGCTGCCCAACAATATGCATATCAGCTGCTGCTGTACAATATTACTCACCAACAGCTGATTCTGTCTGTATCTTGATGAGATGGTTTGTTCGTTGGCAGATAGCTTGCAATTTATCATGGCTACTGCTGGACCAGATTCAGCTCCTATTTTGTTCTTTGGAATTAGTAATGAGCAAATGGCAAAAGGCCAGCACTTCTCCTGGTGAGGCCTTCTTTTCCTTGGCTAAATACTATCATATGTTTTCAGCTACTTTCTCTAGAGAGGTCTTCATAGTGAAACATGTCTAAACAAGTTATTGCTGTTTTGAGTCAACAGTTTGACAGTAGCTTCCCTCTTAACTACTTAGGGGAATACTGCACCCAAGAGTCACATTTTCATGAAATTTGCTTTGGCAAAACCTACATACATACTGTCCTTAATCATGCATTATCACTCCAACCTTTTTAAACATTTTGTCCTTGTAATGTCTTAAAATTACTATTTGCTGTGTTATTTAATATACAGATTAATGTTTATTTCATTTTTAAATGTATTTTTTGCCTCTGTTGGTCAAAATACCTTTTATTTTATTCCAATTTCCTAGACCTACTACTATCATTCTCAAAGACAGGATTTGTGGTTTAAAATTTCAAAGAATGGTGCAGTGGTGCCCCGGTGGAAGGGTTTTGAATTGAACTCCCAAACCACATGCATGCTAGTCACTAACAGCGAGCGACATTAGGACATAAGCGGCTTCCAAGTAGGAAGTGGAAAATGAAAGATGACATTATTCTATGAGCAGCCTGGGCCGTTGGTACACACTTACCTGGGTCATATGAGTCCCGACTGGTTTTGTGCTGGAGGGTCTCTCTCTCTATCACACACACACACACACATCAATCAAGTGTATCAATCGCTGCTGACAAGAATATAAGAGATAATACTGATCATACTTTTTGGTACCTACAACACCACTCTGAGTCCATTAATTAGGGTGATTAGCCATAAATATTTTACTCTGGTGTAATTAATTTAGCAAAGGGGTTGCTGAAATGAGAATAGTTCATTAACATAAGTGGTAATTTTGTTCTCATGAGTATTTCTGTATTCCAGTACTGCAGCTACACATGAAAACAAAAATCGAGGAAGTTTTATGGAAATCAACACGCTTCTTTTCTACAGTGCTATGCTGGCTTCAAATGTACACAAAACCAAAAAATACATTTGAAGCCACATATCACTGGCTACAGATGTACTTAAGAACTAAAGCTGATTTCAAATTGGCACTGGTTGAATATAAGGACACAATATTTTAGAGTCCTACTTAGAGAACTATAATTCACAGTCCTACTCCTGGCTGAACATACTTCTTGAATCAGTCCTTCAAAACAACATTTGGTATATGTAACTATAATTTGATGCCTGACTTATAAGCTGTATAATAATTATAGAGTTTGCAATTCAAGCACAATAGTTTCTAGTTACATATACCAAATGTTGTTTTGAATTGTTAACTGTATGATAATTATGCAATATTACAGAATTGCATATTATTTTGGAAGTACAGAAATGTATTATAAGAAGTAGTAAAAGTTAAAAGAAGATCAAAATTTGTCTGAAGCTCAATACCTAGTGAAAGACTACAATCTGGCCATCTGCTGTGGTTTGGGGATGATAACTCCATACTGCATTAATGGTTTGATTTGATCATAATACAGATCTGAGAAAAAACAGCCTCATGACGGCTTTTCACCAACGGCTGAGCAGTCAGGAAAGCAACTCCTGAGAGATGAGACGTGATGGAGCAAAAAACTATAGCAAAGGAGGCAAAGAAACCATCAGAAATGATTATGAATCCAGTGAAAAGCTTTGTTATTGATTTTTTTCATCTTTACTTCACCCATAAATAGCAGAGTGATGCAGTGTCTCATTTGGAAGCTCCAGCTCCCTGTTTACCAAAAGCTCCCTGAACAACAGGCACAATATCATCAATAACACTGCGCAGGTTCCAGTTTCTGAAAAATTCATAAAGAAATGCAAGCAAGACTCTGCTCTCTGAGGCAGCCTGTACTCATCTTGTCCCTCAAGGCTGAGAGTGACCTGCTGATGACATGAGACTGACATAGAACAGTTACTGTTACTGTTACTGGTGTTGAAATTTCAGCATGCTAAAAAATCTGTACAGGTAGGTTGCCAGAAAAGGTCAGATGCAATTTATATATATATACATGGTAGGTTTTTTTTGTATGAATATAGTGTTTTTATGTGATTTGGGGACATCAATCAAAATCAGACTGTTACCTTCTTAGTCTGTAATGCTTACTCACTCACTCATTTGCAGAAATGCTTAATCCTGCTAGGGTCGTGTGGAGGCTGGAGCTTATCTCACTTAACACTGGGCAACACTGGTTGAAAGCAATGTACACCCTGAACAGCTCGCCATACCATCGCAGGGCCAACACACACACACACACACACACACACACACACACACACACACACACACACGCACACATGCCATCCCCTTATAGGTGCAATTTGGTACAACCAGTTAGCCTAATATGCATGTCTTTGCATTACTAATAATATGCAGGACTATGCGAGGATACTGGAGTACAGGAGGAAACCCATGCAAGCATGGGGAGAACATGCAAACTCCTCACAGAAAAACCTGAGCCCATATATATATATATATATATATATGATTATGTATATGTGTCTATATGTGTACACATATATAGCTTAATGTAGTTACCTTAGTTGTCTTTTGTGCAATTTTTTCATTTTTTATAATTGCTGCTAAACAGAAAGCTGCTAAACTGATTTTAATGGTTCATGCAACAATAAAGATCTCTTTACTTTACTTTATATTAGCTTTTAAACAGGCACCAGGGGATACTACAGATCTTCTCTCTGTTTATTACCTTAATAATGCAACATATACTGGGATATACCACTCAAAAATCCAAAATATAAAAGATATTTAAAAAAGAATAATGAGAATGTTTTTACTTGGATCTTAAATAGAAGAATAGTAACATTAAATTATTTTTTACAGTTTGTTTTCCACTTGTGCCTGGGTTAAAAAGGGTTTGCTACAAAGTTCAAGTTCATTGTTCATTGGTTTTTTTCTATTCATAATGCAGTTCGTGTGTGCACTAAGAATTTATGAAAGAGATTTACATATCGGAAATAACCACTGCAAACTGATTTTTAGACTTCCCAATTTGGATTTCATTATCCAACCCAATACAGCCAAAAGCTGCTTAGCACCCGACTGACACAAACAGTGTAACTGAACAGGAGAATTAACGAAACGAGGCAAAAGAGAAGTACTTTAGTGCATGCAAAGCTAAAAACTTGGGGAACCAGCTTATAAACAAAAATGAATAATAGCCTAGCACTGCCATTCAAATGAAATATGCAGACAACTGTGTTTTTTTTTGTTTTTTGTTTTTTTTACCAAGTCTTTACTGGTCTCAGTTATATATCAACAAACTCATACCAGACACCCCAGCTATTGGATAAAAGTAGAGTAGGACGTCTGTGTTTGCAATATTTGCATACCTTATATTCACAAAGAAAACAAGTAAAAAGATTGCTGAATCTTGTGGAACTGGCTTAAAATCTGTACAACACATTATTAAAACCTCGAAGGATATTGGTGAGCCATCAGTTTTACTGAAGAAAAACAGTGAAATCTTGGCCAACTGTGATCTGAGATCTAAATCTTTAGACTAATTTTAGGATAATTGGGAAAGAAAGCTTCAGTTCGCTTGGGAGCCTAAAGCTTGGACTTTAGAGCATGGAAACTGTGCATTTAAAAAAAGAATATTTAAAGATATTCCGATGTTCTCTAGTGGGACCTGTGCTCACAGCCCAACACCATGTAGCTTGACTGGCAATCGCCAGAGAACACCAGAAGTTGCAGGTCTGCCATTGGTCCACTGTTCTGCAGGTAGGCTTAAACAGTAAACAAGTAAAATAATCAGGTGAACTGAAAATGATGTGTCCCAATCAAAATGCAAAATTAAAGCCAGAGAACATGGACAGTCAAAAAAAAAAAAACAAAACAGAGACTCAAACATAATAGAAATTTGGGGTTTTTGTATTTGTTTTTGTGGTAAACCATAACCAACCCTCTCGCTAAAGAATACAAGATAGGTGTAAAGCTCAAGGTCTGCGGGCCAAATCTGTCCCACCAACTCATTTTATGTGGCCCACTGGAGGTCTCAAACCATATGATTATTGTACCATCCTTGCATCAACCATTACCCTGAAACATAATTCAACCTATTTCAAGTAAACAGCTAGTTATTCATGAATCAGGAAAGATTGCAAGCTAGCTAATTGCTATCAAGTGTTTCTCGTGCAAATTTCATGGTTGCCCTTTCATGGTTGAATAGATGTTCAGCGATTATTCAGCCCTCAGTGACTTAAAAATACAGTTATATGACCTTACGTAAAAATGAGTTTGACACCCCTGCCATAGGGTGTTCCAATACTGGTACTCTAGTGTTGTTCTCTAAGGGCACGACTTGCACCCTTGATGCACCTGCAAGTGTGCAGCAGATCTCATATCACTGAAAACTATTACCCAGTGTCGTGACATTTCAAACAGCTAACCACTGGGGAAGCAAAATGGTTGTTCTTTTTTGGCGGTGCTGATAGGAAAGCCGAGAAGAGTGACACGCAATGAAATGATTTATTTTCAAGTGTACATGAAAATCTTTTTTGATTGGACGTGGACATTGATATCAAGTGTGACCTAACCTGAAGCTGTGGCTTGCAGATATATGACATAATACAAGATGCAGTTACGGACATGTTCAAAGCTGTCTTCTGAGTTCTGCTTACCAGCATCTGTGACTTTATGCTGCCAAGTGCACTTTTAACAATTTACTTTGACAAGAGGAAGACCCTACGGCTTAGTGCGAATATTGGGACAAGACCTTTATATAATGTTTCCATGATGAACTGAAATATAGAACCCATGTGCACAATTAGCAGTTGCTTGTCCGTTCTTGCTTGCAACCTGGGGATTAAAGTCCACACACAGAACATAGCATGGCAGTGTGTAATTGAGAGTTCATAACATTTTCTGGGCCTAAAAAACAAATTGTGTGCATCTTACCAACTTTTATAAGCAAACAAGTAACCTTGAATGATAACAAAATTACAACAGATTTCAAAATGTCTTTTTTTTAACCAAAAAAGTAACATGTAGAACCAACTTTAGAAACAATGACTTGGAGTTCATATATTCTGTAGGTGTTTTGTCAAACTCTCACATCATTCTGAAGATAATTTTTTCTTCTCTTCTTTACAAGATTAATTTAGCTTATTGATGTTTGAGAATATACATTTATTATACATCTCTCTTAGGGCTCGTTTGGGTTGAGGTCTGAACACTGACTTGGTCATTTCAACATCTTGATTTTTTTTTTTTCTTAACCCATTCAGATGTTCATTTTATTTTATTTTCTGAACCACTTTATCCTTTAGTCATGGGGAGTCTGGAACCAATGGCGGGGTAAACAGTGAACAGCTTGCCATTCCATTGTAGGGTAACTGATACTGACACACAACCATTCACACTCACATACACATCTGGGGCAATCTGTAATAGTCAGAATAGTCAGCCTTATGTGCATATCTTTGGACTGTGGGAGAAAACCAGAATACCTGGAAGAAACATGGGGAGAAAATTAAAAAATTTGTGCTGTGAAGCATACATTCCACCTGTTTACCCCCATTTAGACGCTGCATGACTCAATTTCAGCCCTTTAAGCTTGATATTCTGGACTGATGGCCTCAAATTTGTCTAAATAATATTATTGTTTAACCCTCTGTTAATCATTCCCTTTCTAATTGTGATAAAATTATTTCCTAAGTTAAAAATGTTCATTTTGGGCCAATATTTAGACAAACTGAACATAAGAGGGAACACATCCTCAGCTGGGTGACACCAGATACATCTTTTATAAATTTATGGGTTTAAAGTGTTTATGGAAACTGCTTGTGAGTGGTGTGCAAAATATGAGTGGTGTGCTTTTATGCTGGAATAGTGGCGTGAGAACTACTGCACATAACTAGCTTTAGTGTGAGAAATTACTAGAGTAGATTTAATGAAAAATAATTACAATTTTCACATGTTCATGACATTGACTTATTAATCATTTCATGGCATATTATAAATAGTATTTTTATTTTTGCTTCATTTGGGCCTGTGTTCATGCCTAAGGATATGCATGCTTTTGATTTATATTACAATATTTTATATGAAGTTGGAAACATCCATATGCATTAGCCCATTACATGCTGGGAAAAAATACAACAACAACAACAACAACAACAAAAACATTGTGCTTAGACTACATAATCATGGATTAAAAATTCAGGGTAAGAAACTCTGATACTATTATATACTAATTATAATATCATAAATCTTACATAGCAACAGTGGTATTTATATCAGTGCTACAAGAAGTCGAAATAAAAAGTAGTTAATTCCATATAATTATTCATAACTACTGCTCTACATGGAAGAGCCAGATAAAGTGGATATTCTTTTAAATGTCAGACTTTGAAAGAATGAGCAAAAAGAGCAAATGAAAAGTAATAGTACATCTGACTTTAAAAGAAACTAAAAGAAGAACTTGAATTGTTGCACACTGTAAATAATGTGAATATGACAGAGGTAATTATGCACCGAATCTTGAATATTAGGATAGATTCTTAGATTAAATACTCCTACTTAACTCTTCATTAGGGACACCTGTACACCTACTCATTCATGTAATTATCTAATAGTCAGTCATGTGGCAACAGTGCAGTGTGTAAAAATTAATGTAGATACCGCCCAATAGTTTCAGATATTTGTCACATCAACCATCAGAATGGGAGAAAAATATGATCTCACTGATTTGGATCATGGCATGATTGTTGGTACTGGGCTGATTGGTTTGGGTATATTTGTAAGTGTTGATCTCTTGGAATATTCATTCATAGCAGTCTCTAGTGTTTACTCAGAAATGTTCAATAAAGAAAAAACATCCAGTGGGCAGCAGTTCTGCAGATATAAATGCCTTATTCATGAGAAAGATCACCAGAGACTGGCCACACGGGTTCAAACTGACAGAAAGGCAACAGTAACTCAAATAACTGTCCTGTAAAATTGGGTGAGCAGACAAGCATCTTAGAATGCACAGCACATTAAACCTTAACCTCTTGAGACACCACTGTCCTTATTTGAGGACATTATATTTTACTACTTTGTGTGTATGTCCTCCTAAGATTCTCAAATGAGGGCAACTTTGCCAAACTTGTTCCTTTTTGAAGACGTTAATCATGTTTAGTAGGTATCAGGTGGTAATGGACAGAAGTGGTGCAGAGAAATGACAAGACACACAACATTAGGCATTGGGTCTTAGGAGTCTACCGTAGATGGGGTACAACAGTAGAAGACCACAGGCACTACTTCTGTAAACCAAAAACAGAAATCTGAGGCTGGAGTGGACACATGCTCACCACCATTGGTCAGTTGAAAATCTAGCACGGTCTGGTGAATCTCAGCTTCTGCTGAGGGACATAACAGCTCAGAACTTGGTGCTAACTGCATGAATCCATGGCTGCAACTTGCTTTGTGTCAAAAGGCTGGTATGGGGAATGTTCTCATGGCGAACTTTGAGCCTGTTAATGCCAAATAATCATTACTTGAATGCGGCAGCCAGTTTAAGTATTGATACTGATTATCTGCATCACTTTATGGCCAGTTCCAGTATGATAATGCACCATGTCACAAAGCAAAAGCCATCTCTTACTGATTCCATCATAAATGAGTTCAGTGTTCAACAGTGGCCTTCCCAGCAACCAGATCGAAATCCATTAAACACCTTTGGGATGTGGTAGAACAGAACCCATCCTTTTGTTTCCATGTCACAAATAATTGTGGCTCTTCTGAGTGTAAGGGGCAAAAGGGTAAATGGAAGCCCTACCCAATATTTATGTAGTTAATTTTGGTTCATCTTCTTTCACTTTATCCTTTATTAGGATCACAGGTGAAGGCGGAGTACACCCTAGACTACTCAACAGACCACTGCAGGGCCAGCACATACACAACCATTCACAATCATATTCACAAGGGCAATGCACAGATAATATGCATGTCTTTGGACTGTGGGAGGAAACTGGAGTACCCAGAGGAAACTGACACAAACAGAAATGCCCTTGCCAGGCACAGGGCTTGAACCCAGGACCTTCTTGCTGTGAGGCAGAAGTTCTAACCACTATGCCACCATGTCACCTATTAGTACTGAGTTCTTAATAAGGTAAAAATATTACATATACATAATATTCTGTGAAAATTGTATATAGAATTACTTAATTTTTTTTTATCTATTTATAAAAGCCATTTATTTTAATTTGAATGTTTGGAGGAATTCCTGATTAGGTGATCATGTTTGGTGGAATTATACTGATTAGGTGATCATCTCAGCGAAATCTTATTTAACAAAGTAAAAGTATAGAAATCACTGCTGCATTCATCATAATCCTCTTGTAATAGGCTCAATCCTGGATTTACTAGCAGGGGAATACAGTGTGCAGCAGGTTGTTCCCATCCTTAAAAATTCAGAGATAGACTTGATAAAGACAAGGGTAATCAGCAGATATTGGGGAAAGTTACAGACTGGCAAAGGGCATAAAGGACTCTTCACTGATTGGAATGATTGTCAACTCTCTCGAAAGTCAACCATTATCCATAGGATGACATCAAGTAACTTGCAAAAAGGCTCCTGGGCTTAAGTCCACTGCAAACACATCTCAAAACCGGATCCTCCAAGTGGGGTTGAAGTCATGCGAAGCTAGAAAACAGTCAACGCAGGCACAGTAGGCGGGATCATGGCCCTTTCCCATCTAGAGGTCTGGTGGTGGTATCACTTGCTGGACCTGTGGCTGATGCTGACCTTCTTACTTTGGACTTCAGGCCACCAGAGAAGCCATCAATGATGCAACATTACCTATTAGTCATCCACTTTGCTTGGACTCCCATGATTAATAGATGTCAGTAGTTTATGGAATAAAACAAAAGTATTCATGTTCCTCAAATACATACCTATTGTAAAAAATAAAAACAAAGAAACAGATTATTTTGCAACGGTATGTTTTTTTTCTGTAATTGTGTACACAGACATTCTTATAAAATATTAATTTGAATCCTATACTGATTTTAAGACATGTTTTTGCATCAAATATGTGTCTTTGGGGAAAAGCATCTCTAGTGCATTTATTGGCCTTTGAAAAGCAAAAGTCTTCTTTGCTGAGGGTTGTTTACAGAAATATCAGGCTAAAATAAGGACATAAAGGGGCAAGAAGTTGCTTCTATGTACATCTAAAATCACTAAATATCAGGAATAATCAAATACCCAGGGATTTTCTTCAACATTTCAACAAATCTCACATTTGTCTTTCAAATGTCTTTTAAATACTATACAGTTTTCCCTGACCTTGTCAGGATTTTATTTTACCATGCTCCATATTTTAAGATCTTATTGATTCAGCTGTTTTATTTTGCTTTTTTTGAAGGATGCATCTGGGCAATGTCCCCTGACTTAGCACTCTTGAGCAGAGATACACTTCTTTATTGAACATTTGTAAACGCAGTTTATCAGTGTGGGAGCAATGCAAGAGTGCTATACATTACTAGAGGCTGAAAGATGTCCTCTGGCAACGATGAACCTTTAGGTGACAGTCTAAAGTTATTGCCACCCTCAAGCATAGTCAATTTTACACTGAGGTTAAACTCCTGGGAAGGATGTACATTGTTTACTCAAGCAACTGTGTACTGACCTTTAAATCATCCTTAGCCCAAGATGTTAGTCCCATGATATCAGCTGTAGCACTAAGAAAAGTTTATATACAGGCACCCCCCCCCCCACACACACGTAAACAATATATATATATATATATAAATATAAATATAAATATATATATATA